>CM021711.1:12907708-12930540 GCA_011074415.1 Stictonetta naevosa
AGAAAATGCTGTAGACGTTATTAGAGTCATCAACTTGTTTAATTAGTAAAGACTAAAACAATTTGGAAATTGATGCTAGAGGACTTCAGACTATCTTTCCATCTTTCTAATGCAACGCTTTTGCTTTGATGTGAACTCCCAATTTCCACTAAAAAGACTTCATGGCAAAATCTCCTCCTCCCCTGTGCAATTATCTATCTGCAATTGCCATGTAGGCTGCTAGGTTTTGTTTAAAATATTTGGCACATTCCAACCTTAGCATCCGTTTTCACTGTTAGACTTGGTTTTTAGACTGAGTCCTCTTGCAAGAAGATCTGAAGGAAGATTCAGTTCTCCTTTATTTTTCCTTCCTGCTCTGAGTATGGAATGCCTGTTACAATGCCTTTTTGAATGCTCCTTTTCACTGGCACAAATGTCTGCTGGACTGATTTGTAGCTGTATAAATGTGGATTTAAACAAAACCCACAAAACAATGATGACTTGACGGCAAAAATATAGAGCTGGATTCACAGAATCACTGAAATTTAAACTGTTTAAAACCTTATTGTATGGAAGTCAGGATGTGCATAATTGCTCTTCTGGATAAAAGAGGACTTCCTCACTTCTTTTTACTTGATGAAGGAAAATTCACACATGGCCATCCCTCAGTGCAGTGTCTCTACAGGTGATTGGCTGACATCATGTATGTTGGCCAGCTTATTCAGCTCTGGAAGTGGAGCCTGTTCTTGCAACTGACTCAAATCCAGAAATAAGATACCACCCTAAATGTCTTATGCTAATTTAGTAGTTAATGGGGAGAAAGCAGGGGGGGAAGTGTAAATTTTTTTTTTGGACACAACGTACCTAACATATATTTACCTTGATGCATTTCTGAAAGTAACTTTTGGACAAAGCTCCATTAGACTCCAAAAACTATCTGCACCAAACCTATGTTATCTGTATTGTAGTACAAAGTGGATACATGAACAAAGGATACAGACAGATGAGTTAATGCTTTGAAAAAACAAACAAACAAAAACCCACAATCAAAAAAAAACCAGCCAAACAACCATGATAGCAGTAGCCAGTCCCTGCCTCAAATAATTTCGAGATACTCATGTGAGCTGTGACGACTGAAATGAAACATTCTTTACATCAGTTGGCTTAGAGCTGCCAGGAATGCAACAGTATATGCTACAGAGCAAATCCAGGAATACTGGTAAATATTTGGCCTTGGCTGTGATGACTGAGTTTAACGATAATAGGAGCTGGGTTTTCAATAAGTACAAGTACTGAGAAATGATAAAACTATGGAAGTTTGTGCCACACAGCACTGGGGAGAAAGAAATGCTGTTATCCCTGCTTTACAGAATAGCAATGAATACACAGAAATTGTTCTTGCTGCAGATGACTCAAAGAGCTGCTGCAGACGTCTATGCAAATGTCTCTTGCTACATTTGCTCTGTGGCTACAGATTGAAAGGGCAGCTGAGGTCCCACTGAAGGTCACAGCACACACTTAAAATATTCAAATCTTTTGAACACAATTTTTTCACCTAGCTCCTGTGGTATCAAAACCTCAATTGTAACTAGGTTAGGGATTTGGCTGCTCTGTGTTTGCTGTCAGGGAGAAACAATTATTGCTATCACAATGCTAAATGAGTCAGATGGAGATGGAGATCAATTGCTGAACAAATTAGCAACAGTATTATCAAGCGAATAGAAAGGTCTGTGATAGTAGGCTTTGTTATCATACAGCCCTAGAACAGAACACACAGAACACATAGATCAAAATATAATTTAGACCTCAATCAAGAGCATCATTGTCATTTAGCTTTATTCAGTGAGAGTAGAGAATTCATCCATATTTCTTTAAGCTGAAATTGTTTTCTTCCACTATGTGACTGGAAAGTTAGTCAAGTATATTGCTTTATTGGCATATAATTCATGTGCTGACACTGTTTCTATTCTAAAAAAAGTTAGTAAGCAAAAATCATTCCATAAATTATTTTTTCCTAGTAACTTTTCAGCTTGGGTTATTAAAAAACTTGGATTAATCGTCCAAGAAATTGGAACCTAAATGTTCATAAACGTTGATAAATGAGAGCTTTATACATTTTTTTACTGGGGTTCCTAGAAGTATTCTTAACTACTCACACTGCTAATGTAACAATAAATGTTTATGATATGTTGACATGCAGAGATCCATTTAGCATCTCAGGAAACGGTCAGAAGCTGAGGCTGCCCTGTCTGTGCTTGAAACTTGACAGGTGAGGCAGGCAGCCCAAGCTTCTCTCGGGGTCTTTGGGATACAAAGGATATCTCTCCCTGAGGGAGCCTGTGATGAACTGAAATGTCTATAAGTAAGTTTGGTTGGTTTTGAAAAGTGTGTTTTTGTGTGTTTTAATAGGGAAAAAAAAGTTAGAGGTAATGAACTGACACAAACTGTTTACAAAGACATTGCACAACACTGCAGGGTGTTTGGCAGGAGTTTGGAGAAGCTCCAGTGGAAACAATGGCAACTCTTGTGTTAAGTTGTGCTCCTCCTTTAACTTCAGATAATTAGGTAAATAACTTGTATTGTTGTTTGGTGCTAAGGAAGAACTACAATGCAATAGAAAAGATATTCTAATCACTACAGCTAATTACACTGAAATGAGAACTACTGAAAATTTCAAGTGATAATTATTCTTTTTATTATATTTAATCCATTCAAAGCCAAAACTGCCACATTCATAGTTTAATATAAAGAAGTCTGATGTAGGGAACATCTAAGAATATGGAACCTTCTGGAGCTTTGGTGCTCTAATATTTTTGTCATCTTCCTTTCACCCCAAAACATGTTGGACAAGCACTTTAACTTAATCAGTGGTTCATGTTTAAAAACCTATGACTTCATACAAGGCTTCCATATCTTGTTAAATCAGCTCTGTATTTTCTCAGCTTAGCTTTATGTGACTCTATGCTAGCTGGCTTTATCCTATGCACAGTCTAGGTAATCGCTTACTTGGTGCTAATACGGTTGTAAGCCAGAAAATTTGCATGTTGCTCTTACAGAAAAGGTCCTGTCTGAAATGAAGACTCAGTTGGGCTAAACATTCGTGCACACAGTTATATGCAATCATTGCCTGAAAAAGCCATCTAATTATAGTTAGTGCCTTTGCCAAACATTGTTCTAAACTATTAAAACTGCTATAAAACCACGCTATAATCCAAGCTAAGCACTCCACATACTGATAGAAAACTATTGTGCTGGATTCTAAAGTAAAACAACTGAAGCAGATAAACTGCTGAAGCTTAAACCTTACATGGGACAACCCTCCTTATGGTACAGACTTTTTCAGAAGAGACCTTATGCAACAGCTTTTCCCTGTCATTTGATTTTATGGAAAGAAAAATGCTGGAGGAATTTACTGAGAGCCTTTGCAAGTAGGCATTGAGTCAGCTGAGGCTCTAGCCTTGACTGAATCCATAGATTTTCTGTGTGAAGAGTACAGTGCCTGCTACAAGGCACATATAATTCTGTTGAAATCTGAAAGCTCTTCTCTACAGACATCTTCAGAAATGTTACTGAGTGAGGGATGGGGTGAAGGACCATGTTCAAATACTGTCACGCGGAAACAGCTTTAAGCCTGCAACTCCTCTCATGTGGCATGGCTGCTGTTCCCAAAATTCCTGAATATTTGTCAGACTATACTTTTTGATATTTTTTTTATCCTGTTAGCCTGGAAATTCATGTTTTTTCTTCTTGTTTTTCCTTCCTACACTACCTCAGAGCCTTAGAAGGAAAACTTCCCAAAGAACTTTCGTAGTCTTACGTCTGTTCCCATCAGGGTAGCCCTCATCTCATCAAGTGTGAGAATGATAGGTAACAAAATATTTGTCCTTCTGGATGTGAACACCTTGGAAGGGTCACAACTCTAGTGGAAACATGTTCCTCACAATACTGATTCATCTTTCACTTCTTGTCAGATGTCTTTGAAGCACAACATTGAAAGACGTGTTTCTTGTGAAACAGCACACTATTACCTCTTTTTTTTTATATATATGGAGGGTTTTGTACATTTATGATGATACTTTCTTTGTGTTATTTTTGTTTGTTTGTTTTGTTTATTTGTTTGTCTTGTAAGTTCAACTGTCATATGGAAGACAAATTTTGTTGCTCAGCATTATAATAAACATCATATTTATTTTTTGGCCAGATTTTTATAGAGCCAGGTGTATAGCTCATTTTGGCTTTCACTGATTAAAATCTGAAAGCACCACCACACTTGGTCCTCTCTTTTCTATGATTTTCCTGCTGCAGTTTGAGGTCTTTCCTCTTTGTAGCTGACGTTGCTTGCTTTAGTCACCGTATCAGATTTATTTCAAAAACAATAAAGCTGAAGCATTTGCTTTCACATTGTCACTTGTTGTTAAATTCCCTTTCCCATATACTTAATTTCTGCAGGGATAGCCTGATTCTAAGTCTGTTGTGGGATCTTTGAATTCATTTGAATGTATGTATTGCAAGAGTTCCTGCTCTTAAAAGCACTGAGGCAAACAAAGGGATTATAAAGATTCCTTAATCTGTGCTTCTGAAATGACTGCAATTTATTTGCTCAAGTAAGAGAATCTAATTCTATAGATTTGATTTACTCTGGGACAGCCAGTAAGTGCAGCTCTGCACTACTGGGCCCTGTTGGAAAAAGGGTGGCTTGCTTTCTCTCCTTTCAAGGAGAGAACTTCTCTTTCCTTGCCTCAGCTCTGGGACAGCTTTTCCCTGAGCTATTTCAGCATTCAGTGTCAGAAGAAAACAATGTCCTTTGGTTGGACTGCAGTGGAGTTCCTCTGAACTTCCTGCTGATTTGTATGCTTTGCAACGCTTGGCTTTTCAGATTTCACATGCTTAGTACTTTTCTGTTAATTTCCTTTATAATAGGATTTTACTACATAGAAAGCAAACAATCTCTTTGGAATGTTTAAAGTCCTAATCTGTCTGTGTAAATCTCTTATTATCTAAGCATTTTCTAACATTGATAGTAATTTTCAAAGCATTTTTTATGGATTTCACAGGAGTTTTGATTTGCAATTGGTGTCTAGGCATGTAGCCATTTAAGTCCATTATAATATATTATTTAAGTACGTGCTTATTAGCTTGAGCAGTCTACTAGTCTGGAAGATAAGACTTTTGAAGCTCATAAAATGTGGAGAGGTATGAAGGTGACTAGAGACTTTATCAACTGTAAAACTGACCACAGTGAACATAATGGTGGCATGGTACGGAAATATTGGTAGGAATATTTCTTGTAATTTCAGTGGAAGAAAGGTGAGCAAATAAAAGACCAAAGTCAACCTCAGTAACTTCAGCAATGTATTTTGAACTTGTTTAAATCTATTTTTCAAGGATTTTAATCAGGAATTATCACAAATATTAATTTCATTATCCTCTACGCTTTTTGTTGTGTTGCATTTCTCTCTGCTGCATTCTGGACAGTGCAGGTGTCATTTTCTGTTGCCTTCAACAAAATAATGTCTGATATTTATAGAAATGTTCTGGTCTCTATTTTACTCCTATGTTAAATGCATATAAAAAGTCTTGCTTTTTTTTTAATGCATATGCATGCTTTAAACACAAACACAATTGTCCCTCCCACAGAATGAGTTTCAAGAGTTCAAAATTTAAAGACCTTTTGAAAGATTATCTTAGGCACTGATCTGGAAGCTGACACATCACTACTTGGACCATACAATCTCTTCTGATTTCCTAAAACACCAAAAAACTCTTAAAGAATTAGCAGGTTTGTTTCAGCATGTCCTCTTCTGCAGGGATGTCTGACAGAATTGAATAGAAATTTAGATTTTAAAGCCTTTATGAAGTTAAACTTTGTTACTAAGAAGCAATTTAAACAATACAGGGATTTCCGTATAGCATTTTTTCCTCTATTATTTAATAGCCCATAAGACAGCTAAAGTGCTTTTTGCTTTGCTCTTTCCATACTGAACAATAACAGCCAAATGAATTTAAAGGACCTGCAAATAAATGAAAAACATTCTTATGCAAAGCTTGATGCCAAGAACTCATTGCTGAAGCATATGACTGAATCTTGCTACTTAAACACTAGAAAGTACTTTATCTAACTGTAGAGAAGGTTTTTTTTCTAATAATGTATAACCATTCTGTCTTTGACGTAGGGCCATGACAATGATCTTAGTAAAGGATTATGGGCGTTGTGTTAAGCAGAGGAGAAAGCTACTTTAATACCACAGTATTAAACCAGCACAGTGAACTCTGCAACAGCACAACTTATCTTAACATGTTTAGATTTAATTAGGCTTAATAACCTGAATTTGTCCTGTTTTAACAGGATTTAAAATAATCTATCCACAGGTTACCAGTTGTGATTTGAATTTGTCTAGAGCCTGCACCAATGGCTACGTAAGTCACTGAACAAATTACTGTGGGCTTTGGATCAGGCTGATCCGCAGACAGATG
Source organism: Stictonetta naevosa (assembly GCA_011074415.1). NCBI lineage: Eukaryota > Metazoa > Chordata > Aves > Anseriformes > Anatidae > Stictonetta > Stictonetta naevosa. Next base: position 12,914,162 of record CM021711.1, read on the forward strand.
CACACGCTGACATCAGCGTTAACAAATGGCAAAATACATATTTCTGCAGCCCTCCTGTTATCTGGCAGCCATTCCATTAACATCTTTTTGAACCTACAAGACTACTACCCAGTTAATGGCTCATAATGCAGATATGTAATTGTTGACTGTTTCCTGCTAAGTAATCTCTATGCTCTACTCAGTTATTTAACTCTTCACTTTGCATTTCTGGAATACTGATCAGAGTCCAAAAAGGAGGGTTCAGCATCTTCCTTTTATTCAGTGTTAAATCTGCTGGCTGATGAAATGCATGTTTACAGTCCCTCTAAAATATTTTAGAGATATTGTTTTGGATTTGTCCTAAATGTTTTTTTACTATGTCTTAATTTGTGATGTTGCTCTGATCAAATGTTCATTTTTCTTTTTTAAATTAGTGTAAAAACTAGGCTATTTATTGATACCTGTAATGTGAGAGAAACTGTCTACCAAAAGGGAAGGTTTGGAAGGAAAGTGTCAAATAGCTACGGATAACAGGATCTAGAATAGAGCAGCATTGGCAAAAGGGTTCACAAAGGAAAGGCAAACACGGAACATACCGTGTGCCCCAAAGTTTTCATAAGTTGTGAAACTTCCCTTGCAAGTTAACCTGAAGTTTCCTTTTAGAGTGTAGGCCACAACCATCTTTTTTTTTGTTGTTGTTTTGTTTTTTCTCCAAGAGATTTTTTATTTTAAAAAAACCCACAACACTCTAACCCTGCTTCCCAAGCTAAATTGTCTCCATTATTTTGGAAAAGAAAATACAGTAGTCCCTAAAGAAACTGGAGTAGGGGTGAGTGCAGGTACTGTTCAGCTCCCTACTGCCTGCCTTTGCTCTCCTTCACTCTGCAGCTTGTAACTCTGTGCCTTGAACTTCTCTGTCAGGAGAGGCTCTCTGTCAGGCAGAGCTTCAGAAATTAAAATCACATCCCTAGACAGAACGGCGTACTAAGCAATATAGTTCACTGTTATACTAGTACAGAGCATAATGATCAGAAATACAGAACGCTCCTGGTGATCTTTAGTGGAATTTACTATTTATATAAGCTGAAGTTGCATCATTAATTGGTGGAGGTGTGGGGTTTGAATGCAAAAGATACAATAGCTGTCCTAGTTTTTCCTCACTTTTCATTTGTGTGTTACATTTGAATATAATTGGAAGTACGTTATTCTGCAGAACTTCAACACGCACACACACAAAAAAAGCATGCATGTACATTCTCTTTTCAGGAAGAAAACTATCCAACAGTTTAAAACCTGATATTTTTGTCTGGATTTTGTGCAGTGTCCTTTCCAATACAGGCCGGCAGAAAACTCGTGTTTTAAATTGTCTATTAAAAAAGACAGTTATTGGAGATAAGGGATGACGTACAGCTTATATGCCTGCTTAAACCTCCTCCCTCTGTTTGGACCTTGTTTAATCAGTGGCTAATTAAAAAAATAAAAATAAAAATACTGCTATATCAGCCTTGTATACTGAAAGAGTGCACATTTGGTTAACACTTGTGAACTGTTGGATTCAAAACTGAAATTGTTGTCTCCACAATTCATGTAACTTGAACAATTTTCTGCACAAAGCCATTCAGAAATCCCTGAAGGTTTCTGTAACAGCAGGGGTGAGTGCAGTGCTCAGAAAAATAAATGCTCCTTGAAGTGATTGAAAGTTTATTTCAGTTGATATATTTCCATAATGATAAAAGTCCACAAAGTATACAAATTAAAGTATACAAATATACAATTTAAAACAAATTAAAATTTTGTATACAAATCATACAAATGTGTATACAAATTAGTCTAATCACCTCAGGGCAATGCCAACCATGCTGAAGTGAATGCCCAAGTTTGGCTTCCAAAAGCTCCAACTCATAGAAACACTTGTATAGCGCATGCAGTTCAGTGTCTCCCTAACATCCATAACATTTATCATGTTATGATGTGCATTCTTTGCAGTGACCTCCTGACTTCTTTAGGTGCTTCTTTAGGTGCTGTAATGTTAGGGGATGGTGATGAGGGGGGAAAAATTAACTACCTATTTGTGCAGCGTCAGCTCTCTACCTCAGAATTCAATTTAATATATCACTATTCTTGTTGCTATGTATTAATAAAAATTAAGCAATTGTCCTCATTTTCCAGGAATGTTGATTTAGGTTTTAATTCAGTAAAATGATTCCATATTCAGCAGAGCATGTGCTTACATCCTTTTGACATTTACTATGGAGAGAAAAAAACTTGATCCAGAGATAAAGGCGCACCTTTCCTTGTTCTGTCACAATATTTTTGTGTGGCCTTGAACAAATCAGACTGTTCTGAAGAGCATTTTGGTATCTCAGCTTCACTTGCTGAATGTGTGCTTCTAAGAGCTTTTTAATGTGATGTTTGTGTACCAGCACTCTTTCTTCTTATCTTCACTTATCTTTCTTCTGTTGTAGATGCAGTCATAACTATAAGCTACTCAAATACTAGGGGAATGAGGGCTTGAGATATCTTCGTATCTTAGACTTAAGTATGTTTTAAGTAAATGCTTAGGTACTTTACTGGAAGGGAATCAAAAGCTAGAAATCTGTAAAATCAGTACCTCCTAATTTTCAGGTTAACTTCTTTAAAGTAAAATGTGCATTCCTTAAAAGCCTCTTATATTCAGATTTTGTCTTTCATTTTCTGAATTCAGGCTTCTGTGGACATCTAGAGCTCCATTAGTTATCCTGTGGGGTCTGCTTCGGGGAAAAAAACCAGTTGTCTTAAATTTGCTGAACAAGCCCAATAGCATTGTTTTATGCACAGTACTTAAACTGGTCTTGCTGGTGAAAATGGGAAGCACATATATTATGTATATATATTTTTTTCTGTTATATGAATTCTTTTAAAGCCACTAATATTATTGCCCCCGTATTTCTTTGTTGCAGTGTATGTGTAAAAAGTGTCAACTTCAGATTGGAATGAGTGGGGAAGAAAGCTATACACTTAATGATTAGAAATTTAGGGCAAAGTAAAAATTTATTGAGAATTTGGGCTAAACTTGGTAAATAGTATGTGCTAGAAAAAAATCAGATGGAAGCGTGAAAATGTAAAGCACTTTGATGTTTTGTTAACGTTTCACCTCAAAACCACCAAAAAATTACCTTTCAAAAATGAAATTTCTGGAAGTGCCCTGTTCACTCAAATAGTTGCTTTTGATGTTTTTCTACTTGAATTTGAACCATTTGCTCTGCACTGATGTGTTCGTAAAATGTTCTGGTACAAATGGTTTGATAATCCTGCATTTTTTTTTTATTTTTTTTATTTATTTTTTTCTCTCTCTAAGAGTTGAAGCATTTGAGACTTTGAAACAGTCTCTGCTTTGAAAAATAGATTTGAAGTAACTTTCACTGGTGGTTTAAAATCTGTGGTGGAAGTTGAGCTCCATCTCTCCAGCTGCAGCAGGCCAGTAGCACCCAGTTTGGCTGCAGGCTGTGTGGTGGTGCTGAGCGCTCTGTCAGGCTTGTTGGCCCTCTAATGTAAAGCCAGATGATGCCCCCAGGGACACAGGAGCATGTAGTACATCACTGGTGAAACGAGAGAGCTTTATAAATTGCAGAACTGCAGTTACTATTTTAAGCAGTAAATTAAAGCTGCCCATTAAAAATGTTGTGAAATAGGATGTTATCTTCAGCTTAGAACAGCTTTATGATGACATGATTTTAGTTAGGTTGGAGAATTTCAGCCTATTGTTAATATTCATCATCCAGTAATTGAAGATAGATATACCATTAGATTTTAACAGTTTTTCAATAAAAATATATTTAATTCAATGTACAGTAATCAAATCCCTTCTCACTTTGAATTAAAATGATTGGTAAAGCCTTGGTTTGCAATTAAATGTAAAAAGGCTTCTGAGTTCACAAAAGGCTGATATGGAAGATACTGGCTGTTTGTCCAAACAAACAAACAAACAAAAAAACTAACAAGCAACCAAAAAAAAAACCCAACAGTTACAAGACTTTATTTCTGCATTCAGAAATGTATGTACTATTGGTGTTTTCCCCACAGAAAAACTGCAATGTGATGCTGTACATACAACGCTATGGTAGTTCTGTTTTCCGTGTATAATTGGATGACTGATTTAAACAGCATCTCTCAGTGATAGGAGAAATAAATAGGCAAACACACATTTTTCTTCCTTACTCTTGATAAGTGGATCTGTTAGTGAAATTATGAGGTTTTTCTAGTGCAAAGAAAAGCAAATATTCTATTTGAGAATACGATGTAGTGATTGTGTGAGTTTTTGGTAAATATTTAAATTGGATTACTGGTCAACTGTGACTGTACTGTGAAGAACAAGACAATATTTGAAGTGCACTCATCTTGGAGTTAATGTTGTGTTAGTCAGAATCTTTCAGGATGGTAAACTGGTTTTTTTTTTTTTTTTTTTTTTTTTGCTCTTTCAAGTTTGACTTGAAAATCTGCCTGCATAGCAGTGGCTTTTGATTCCCAGCTCCGGAAGCATGTTATACCTTCACCACATAGCTGAAGAGCTGCAGTTTTGTTTGGGCTCAATCGTTGTTGACCTACCTTCTAGCTAGATTCAGAGGTGATTTGAGAAGTGTCTCCTGCAGGAATACCTGTTGCATTTCCTAGGTTAATAATCAATGATTTGATGAATCTCCTAACACAACAACTGGCCTGCCTTCTCTCACAGCTCCTCCAGCAGTAAACTTCTCAGGCTGCTAGCCTGCCATGCACGTCACTTTTTTTTTTTTTTTGCTTGTTTGTTTTATTGTATTTAAATGTACGCTGAAATGGAAGGTAGGACAGGTGTCCATGTGTAAGCTGAAAAGGTATCGGCAGAGTTGTTCTTCCTGGGTATTCCTGTACTGTTCCACCACAAGAGAGCTCTTAGGAAGATTCTGTATCGTTACCATGATCAATAGCATTGTTTCAAGCCCAACTATCCAATACTAGTTGCAAATGGTAACAGCTCTGATGTACATCACAATTTCAGTCATTATGTCTGGGATGAATCTTAACCTGTGGTATTCAATTATACAGCTAACTAAAACCTCAAAGAAAGAAAAGCTGGGGTGTAAATATGTAAAACAATTCTACAGGTGCTCCACTATCTTTTCAGCTAAATTGTTTTGTAAATGTTTGAGTTATATAACTGCAGCTGGCTTAGCTGAAGAAACAACACTCTAAATTCCTCCTCAGCTAAACATGTCTAGGAGGCACTGGTGCCTGAGAAATAAAACCATTTCTAATTAAATTGGAAAAAATCTTCCTCTTTCTTCCTTTGTACTTGTCTGCTAAGCAACAAATTTCACTCGTGTGACTTTCTATGGGGCTACAGTAAATCTAAGCCTTTTTTTAGAAGCAAAAGTTTATCTTGTTTGCCTTTAAAGATCATAACATTTAAAAAGTAATTCAGTTCTAGCAGGAGCTGGGCTGGATTTGTCTTTTTTTTTTATTGTTTGTTGTGAGGTTTATGACTTGGGAAACCTGAGAAGGAAGAAATGTGATGATGATTGTTTTTAAGTGATGACGAAGAGGAGAAAAATGCTTGCATTGTTGACCAAAAATGTTTGAGAACAAAAAACTTCAGTTCAGATATTTCCATGTGCAGGCACATTTATAAAGCATAAATTGGTTATTAAAAATCAGATCTAGGTTTTGTGAGTTAAGAGGATTCATAAGTTAATGTTTTAACTGATACCAGATTTATTCACCTCTCTGAGTTAGGATTTTCAAAGTGGTTGCACTTGCCTTTTTGAGCCAAGGTTGTGCCCCTTTTGTGTGCTTTGACTGAATCAGTGTCCCAGAAAAGCATTAAAGGGATGCTGCATAGCTGGAGGATCGCTTTTTGAGGAAGATGCATGTTGAGATCATTATAAAACACCCATGGCTTTTCACAAGAATAGGAGACGTTTGGAGCTCTAGTTCCACCTTGTATATTGCTTTTAGCCAATGGATATTTTTCACGGCCTGTCAGTAGTATACAGAATGTGCAGTACAGTGGCAAATTACTGCTGTGTCCCACTTTATCTCGATGCTTTCAAGGATACGAAGTGTCCATTCTCTCTATTTTTCTTGCAAGTCTTTTGCTTTCTAATAATAAAGGACCACACTTCTTAAGGGATGTCTATGCTCTGTTCTTACTTGAATCATTCCTCGAGGCTTCAGCAGGCCTGAAGTCGACCTCTCCTAGACCACAGCTGGTTCTGACCCCTAAATGCATTTGAAGGATCCAGGCGTATAGTGCATTGAAATCAATCCAAACTACTTTTGCATGGCCAACAAAACCTTCCTAGTCTCAGAGTAAGCAGGAGAGGCATGTAATGTTAAAAATAAAATGCAAATGTCTGAGTTATTTGAATATAATTGCTTTATTAATCTGTCTAACAGATACTGATGACAGTCTAATAATAAGGTCCAAAATGTTCTTTCTCATTATAGGGATTAATGAACTCACATCTTAAGAATTTAAGTTTTAATTAATTAGGAATAACTTATACAAGAGAGAGACAGAGAAGTACCAAAAATAAATAAATAAAATAAATTCCTACTGAGGAGTGGAAAACTAGTAAATCTGTTAATGAGGGATGCCAGATGCCAAGGCTTTCATGAAAGGATGCCTACAGTTTTTTGTTTCATGTGTAGAAAGCTACTGGGAGGGTGGATGTTTTGAAAATTTCAGCACCAAAGGCGTTCCCACTCATTACTATTATATATGCTGAATATTACATAATCTCTATAGCAAGCACAACAGACACTTGCTTCAAGACACAAATACATTATCCCTGTATAGGTAATGCATTAAACAATGCATTAAAATGTGATATTGCAGTTGTCAGCTGATTTTTTTATCAGTGAATTGATAAGGGTTTATTAGTAATATAGCTTTAAATTTCTCCATAGTTTCAGAAAGTTGAAAAACTGAACACAAATATTTTCCTTGAATTGTGAAGTATGTATTCCTCTCTTGAACTCTAGATCCTTCAAAAATTAAATTTCTAAAGCTGCACTTCTAAAACGCTCATTTTATAACTAATCATGCTCTCAGTTTCTGAAAAACAAAAAATGCTTGCTGCCACTACACTGTTATGTTTTTTTTGTCTTTCAGAAGTTAACGGTACAATGGAAACAGTAAGCATATTGCTCTAAGGAAGCAATTTCAGTTATGAGAATTTTCTGATCTCTTACATCCAAACTGAACATTCATGACTGACTGAAAATGAGCAAACTGTATCACTGTTTTATGCTTCATTGGTTTAGCTTCCTTCAGCTGTCATACCTGGGTTTCAGTATGTGTTGGCTTCAGAATCTTGTTAATGTCAAGAATAACTAACTTGTAATTGCAGAAACCATGATTGATAGGTAAACGGATAAGTCTTAAATCTTCAGGAAATGCTGAGAGAAGTAAGTTAGGAGCAAGTGGTTTGCAAACAGATGGTTTCTTGAATTAAGACCAGTCTGCAATGTTGTTACAGATTTAGGATATGCCTAAGGAGTCCTTACTGGTACTACAAGTTTTTTTTTTTTTTTAATATCTCATGCTGTAGGTGCACTTAAGGAAAGATTCTTCTAGCTGAAATTTGAATGGATGGGAGAGTAGCAGAGTAACCTGAGAGAAAAGGGCAGTGACTTTCCTGAAATTAAATGGTAGCTTGATGACACAGGTAGGAACAGCGTTTAAACCGTCTGTTTCGTATTCTTGTGCTGTGAGAGATATGCCATGCACCTTTCAGACAGTATTTCATCTTAGATAGTAGCTGTTTCAACATTGTTTTTGGCTTCTGCCTTGTTTTCTAGACCTGGAAATAGTGCAGTAACCAATATGTTGTGCAGGCGATACATGAAAGTCAGGCTGAACATGCATTTGGTAAGAATAGGCTGTCCTTCTTGGGGCTGTTGCCTTTACACATCAGGAATGAATGCTATTTGGGCTGAAAAATCTTTGTCAAAACACTTTGGGTGAAATCAAAACGAAAACTTATTGCACATAATTTATCTGTTGGGGTAAACTCCATTTATAATTATTTTTACACTCCCTATAGAATGCATAGCTATACGTATATATTTTTAGAAACTAAAGCATTCTTTGAAATATTTACAGATCACTATAGATTTCAAAGGCTTTTAATGTCATGCTAAGGTAATACACAAGTGTGCAAGCAAAGAAAAGTTAAATTCAGACTCATCTCAAAGAGCGATAGGATATCATTACAAAAGTTCTGTTATAGTAAACTTGTATGTGGTCAAGAGGAGAGAACAATAGGCTGGAAACTGGGAGGCCTGCTTTTTCCTTCTAATCTGCTTGCTTCATAGTTCAGAAAACTATTTTATGAATTAAAAGCTCTTCTGAGCAAAACCTCCTTTGTACTGTGTATTTGTCTGCATAAATACACATTATGTGCTCATCACCTTTTTCTTATGGCCTGTTGGTCTGACCGCTACAGTAACAACAAAAGACAGGAAGGACCGTGTAAGCTTTTAGGCAGCAGCTATATAGTATGGGTGAAAGCAAGTAACTAAAAGTGTAGATTTACAGCTCTAACATTCAGTCCTATATTGTAATAATATTCCTGGTGCAGCCTTAGAAGAAAAGAGCCAACAAGCCTTTATGTAGGGCTGGGGTATCTGTGTTTTCTTTGTTGTAATGTTGAGTAACCAGCATTACAATATATTTTTTTCTTCTCCATTCTAAATGCCAACTAGAAGAAAACTGCTTTTTAGGCAGGCAAATGTAATTTTGAATATGTTGTTGAGTTCAATAACACTGGCCATTTTGACAGGTAGAAGAAAATTAGAGATGGCTGACGAAGCATAATGATAGGTGCTGAAGAATCTTTTTCACTAACATTCACGCAGCGTTTGGGAAGAGAACATAAATTGGTGAAACCTGGGCAGTTTTTAGCAAATTGAGGGTGAACAAAAGACAGAGCACAGTGCCACCTAGTGCCTGCGGCAAAATCAAACTGAGTATTCTCAATCAACTTTCAGGTGGATAGGACTTTAAAATAAATAAATAAAAACATATGAAAGTGGTATTAATGTGTTAGACTAAAAAACCAGGGGGTGGGACCCTCCATCGGGGGCAGGTGTATTCTGACTTCCAGGGAGAACTGCCTAGGTGTAAGAAACACTGTCGGTTTGAGTAGATCCCTCCCACGTTCCTTCTTTACTGCTGAAATCTGGTGTGTCACCGGGGCAAGGAGAATGGTGATATGCATCAAATCTCAGTAAAAAAAAAAAAATCCCAGAGAATGTTAGAAACCATGCTTACGTTTAAGGCAACCTCCAGCACAGTCAACCTCCTGCTGAGAGGCCAGGTCTGTAGGTTCACCTGAAGGCCGCATGGCAGTCAAAACTTTGCATCCTATTTTATCAGTCTTTTTTCATGAACATGATGGAGGATATGTAAGAAATTATGTGAAGAGAGGGTAAATATTATATAAAAGTACACTGCAGTATTGTTAGTAGAGTGACATTTGTACTGAGAAACACAGATCAAGTCTGCTCTTTGGGTTGAATTGCCCTCTGGACCACTTCCTCCCTTGACTGTGGAAGGAGGTGGAAATGACTGTCTACTTTTGTTTCTCAGGTGAGTGGAATGATTCCCAAACAGAGAACATGGTATCTGGTTTTGTGTACGTATGGATGCATATATTATGTTAGGCTGCTTTAAATTTTCAAATTTCACATGTATTTTTGCATGTCCAAGGCAGAGGAAGCAGTAGCTAGGTGACAGCATATAGAGCAAATACAATAGCTCAGCCCTGTGTGTTATTGTGGGATGATAATATTCATGCGCTATTATAATAAGACTAGCAGAATGACAATCTCTACACTTTTCAAAATCAAAGGAAATGAGACAAGCTTGAAGCATCTCATGAAATGCAATTCTGTTTCACTAGCAACAAACGAGTATCTTTGTCATCTTGGCAATGCCTAAGTATTAGGAGTTACCTCTCACATTAATGGATCTCATCTCCCCAGAAATGAGCTAGTTAGAAGTGAAGTAGTGGAGGATCTCTGAATATAGTACTGAGGAGTGAATTTGCTTAGAGATGAATTTAAAAGGAGACCTTGGCCAAATCTTAGTTTGGATATTTACTCTTAGAATCTTTGTAGTCAAATCCCCTTGGACTGTCTGCATTTCAATACTCTGAAACTTGGGAAAATAAAAAGTCATAACTCTTCTTTTTTTTTTTTTTTTGTGTTTAGATCTGGTTCAAGTAAGGGATACTGTTCTTTATTGTAATGCCGTGAAATGCTAAGCTGTGGGTAGTATACTAAAGTGAAATTCCTCTTTCTGAGGAATCTAAAGTTGTTGTGTGTTAACCACTCTGCCAAAGGTTTAATTTTAACTTTATTGCTAATCAGAACAAGAGAAAGAAAAAAAGTTGTAGCAGTTTACTTTCCACAAGTTACACACTAAGTTAATTTTGTTGTGATTTGTAGAGTCCTGCTATTTGATACCTCCTATATTTATTATTCATCCAAACTACTGTAAAACTCCAAGGCTTCCATAATCTTAGCAGTGAATGTTATTGCTTTTTTTTTTTTTAAAAAAAAAAACAAAAACAAAAACCAAAAACCAAAAAACAAACAAACCTGTCTCCTAGCTATTAGTTATCCTCTCACTCCTTCTGTACCCTCTGTACAAGGGTAGAAACAATATGATGCTGGGTGATCTATTGGACGATATGGGTAATGTACAGTCCAAGGAAAAAAAAATGAGTAATAAAATTATTCATTCAATTGTTCGGTGTATGTTTAAAAGCAATAAAACTAATCTAGGAAAAAAATACAATAAGGTCACAGAATGAAAGTATGCACCCTCAGCATCAGTCCCCTTAGCTTCTTTATTTAAAATAAGCATCTTTGGGGAAAAAAAAAAAAAAAAAAAAAAGAATAAGAGGAAAACTGCTTAAGAGACTTCAGTTCCCTAAATTCCCTTCCTGCCTTGATTGGTTGGACCAGTAGTGAGATCAGAAGAACTTAAAGGATGTTAATTAATATATATTTTTTTCTTATTACTTGATTTACTGAAATTAAATTTTTGTTCTTGTGACCTTTGTCATTCACTCTTCACCCCCATTTGCATTTATCAGAGTTCTTTAGTCAAAGTACAAAGTGAAAACTGCAGCACTAATTAAAAATGATCAGATAAAATAGATGTGCATTAAATAGGATGGATGAGTCTTTCATTTGCTCTGCCTTGAGTGCCAGAGCCCTGAAGCACTCCAAGAGCCCTCTTCATTTCTTATTCAGTCAGCCCACTGTATGCTCAGACAGCCCTTGCTCATGGCACATAGCTTGTGGCCTTAATTAAATCACAGATGGTAGGTGGTTGTCCCCTTAAAGAATCAATTTGACTTCTTTTCATCTATTAGTTAGTTTATATTTGAGGGCTTTGATACATCCTGGAGACTCACATCTACCTTATTACAAAGATCTCCTGGAATAGCTCCATTAATAGATGGGCGGTATTGCTGAAAATGATCTTGACTTTATGTAATTGAAAGTTGTAATGTGTCATTGGAGATGGTTTGAGGTTTGGCAAATTAAAGCCTTTGTTGATATCACTTGTACCTCCAGGCTTTGCAGAAAAATGTGTATGTATGCTACTAAAGCCACCCATTACACATTGTCTTACCACAATCCTTTTAAAAAGTGCAATCAAGGATTCTAGAGTCTAAAGCTGTGGATGGTATCAGTAAACCACTTCAGCTGAACCTGGGCCCTGAACTCCTTCTCCAAGGCATGTTTTATAACAGTTAAATGCTAATGAGAGTGGGCTTATTACCTAGTAGGGTTTCACCTTCTTTTGTACTCCCTACTACGTTGTTGCCTGACTCTGAGCCCTTGCATTTGTGTTTTATATGGATTAAAGCTATTGCATTTATTCCTTAGGAAATACCTGGAGCATGAAAGCTGTTATATTAAATTAGTTCATTACAGTATTACATGCATAACTGCATAAACTAAACATCCACTTGGTCCTTGCTTTGATCACCCCGATCTTGGCTTTTACTGCCACTGACTTCTACAAGCCTTTTTTTTTTTTTTTTTTTTTTTTTTTTTTCTCCCCTAGGGTGTTTTTTTAATTCTAATTTGAAGTTGTCAAGAGCAGGCTCTTTTATTTCCCATGATAATGGCTTACCTATTTTTTAATAGTTTTGAACTTAAATCAGTTTTACTGGGGACATTTTTACATCAATGTTGAAAAGGCATTGATGTGCTGGCAGTGTTTTGCTGCTGTTGTGTGTGATTCACCTGGAAAAGCACCTTTGCCTCTCACTGAAGGGCACTGCATAAATGTAATATAATATTATTTATTTATTATCATAGTACCACATTGCAAGCTACCTCCCGAATACATCAGTAACCAACCTACCTTGTCAGTTTCATCATCCCAATTTTCTTTTCTTTTTCTCCTTGTGTGTTTTCTTTACTTATGACTCCTTGTAGCATTGCTGTGGTCTTATTCTATAATTAAGTGCTAGCATCTTGTACCAAAACTACTTTCTTTATAACTTGGGTCATTCATTTATTATTTTTTATTTTTTTAATCGATGTTTGTAACAAGCAGAAACACTTTAGTCATGCATTCACTAACGTCAGGATTGTGTTTCTAATCTTAAAGATTTGTTGTACTTGCTGTTGAATCCCAGTAATCTATCACATAGTATTACATTTCACTTATGGTATGCATGATTAAAGCAGATAATAGGTTACAGCAAACTGCAAGCAGATTTTCCTAGTTAATATCTGAAAACATTGGCTAGAAAACTAGTTGTTAGTAGCATCAGACTAAAGAAATGTTAGATGCCTGGGGACTGAAAACCAAGAGCAAACATGGTGGGGAAAAATGCAGACCTTGAACTTGATTGACATGGTGCCGGTATTGCTTGAAGCTCCAGGAAACACTTAAAAGGTTTTCTGAGATCTTACATACGGCAGTGAAAATGTGGCTTTTTCCATGACCAGTCCTAGGGTTGTTCTCAAAATAAGCTACAGGTCTACAAAATAAGTAAACATGTAAAACCTATAAAAATGTGCTGGGAACGCTCGTTCATTCTAGCCGTAACAGTGATCGTGCAGAAGACAGAGTAACGCTGCTCCAACATCACTCCTAGCGAAGGGATCAGCAGACAATGCGGTAGTGGGCCTCGGAAGGGGAAGAGCATACTTTTGAGTTTGAACATGTTAAGCCAGTTTCAAGCATTTACATAGGCACCACTTCAGGTGGAGGTTAAATAGGGCTGTTCCCACTTCCGTTCTTCTGGATGGTTACTGCTGTGAGGGCAGATGTCCCTGATGGAGGGAGATAGTTCTGAGAGCCTAACTCATTGGTCTTTAAGCTAAATGATGAGATAATCTCATTGGTTTTATTTTGATATCTGTTCACCTGCTGAAGTGATTCATTTTGACAATATGATGTGCAATGAGTTTAAAACATTTCTTAAATGAGCAAGGATTCCTGGCAATATTATGCTATGGTATTACATCCTAACAATATAATGAAGTACTTCATGCAACGTTGTAGAGATTTTACTCTGCATCTTAATATTATTTTATCTATATTCATTATTAGTCCAGTTAAGTTCAAAAAAAGAACAATATATTTTGCTCTGAGGATTTTTTTTTTTTTTTTTTCCTAACAGTGTGAACCCTGAGGGAGGTTTCTTGTTTCACGTAGCATTTTCCTTTTAAATGGTAGGGAAAGGTGCCATTGCAGTAGATGACAGTTAATGCAGTATAGACTGAACTGTGTTACTGCAGACAAAAACATCTCATGCAGTATAATGTGATGTGTAGTTTTAGATAATTTCCTCTGGCTTTTGTAACTGCTGTGCTACAGTGCTGAAAGTATGAGTACAAATTTCCACTGGATATTGTCTGGCAAAGCTGAGACTACGGAGTGGGAAAAGAAACCTCAAACACGAAAAAAGCTTAAGAGATGAATGGTTTTAATACTTCTGTGAACCATTCTAAATCTACTCATACTAGAAATGCATGCAATTATCCATAAAATAAATTGTCTTTGTCTCATAATTGTCTTAGCTAATTACCTTTTTAGCAAATTAAAAGGTGAGAAGACTGAATACTTATGTCTACATTTCTTCAGCAGTGCTTGCTTATATTGTTCCTTTGTTCATTGATGTGAATCTTCAGTTTAAAAGTGTTAGATTTCCATTTTTTCGTGGTACCCCAAGCAAAGCCGGGCTGTGCAATCTGCTGCCTGTAAACAGGAGTGTTCTATAATTGATGAGATCCACGGGTCTCTCTTTCTACAGTACTCTTTCCAAATGGGAGAAAATGCTCCAAATAAAAGCTGCTTGCAATTAAAAATCATATCACACCGTTAAAATGCTTGCAGTACCCTCAGGGCTGGTTTTCTTTTCTACCAAAGCTGAAGACTGACTGGATTGAAAAGAAAATGTGTATTGTGGGACTGGAAAGAAGCACAGAGAAAGCTTGTTTTATCACAAAGTGAAACATATGAGAGTGTCTGTAGAATTAACTTGGTTATCCTGCCTTAACATTAAACCTTTTATGCTCCAGAATTTGCACAAGTCCTGATCTATGAATAGGAAGAAATTTAACCGCTAGAAAGATAGAGATCTAAGCTGCTTACAATTGGTTCATCTTGTTTGGATAAGATTTATCATAACAGCATCCCAGCCGGGAGGCAGAACCATAGCAGCACTACCAATGTTCTTGCTGTTTTCCATTTCTCTGGCAAAACTTCCAGATAGATAACAATGGAGTTAGAAAATGACATGAATTTTAAAATGTGACTCTTATTGTCTGTCTGTGAAATGATACAATGTGCTGGGTAGTATTCAAAAACTTACAAAATATAATTGTGGATATCTGACTGTCAGCAACTGTTTTGTAATCATCTTTGGAAAAAAAAAAAACATATAGGGGCGCATTCTGCCCAAGTCTTGCTCCACCAATTAGCAATACCTCAGAGGTTCATTTTGTCAAAAGAACCCCAAATTTTAATACCCCTGAAAAGGGTCTGTACTCCAGGTAAATTAGGGAGCTGCTTCTGTGCAGTCTGTTTAGTTTAAAACTTGGACAGAACAAATATGAATGTGTTTTCAGGCTTGCCCCAGAGCACTCCTGTTGTTCTGGCAATCCGCGTGGAATACACGTGGGAAGCAGGGCTCTCTACCACTCACTGCCTGAAATAATATTCATTGAAAAAGAGATCAGCATCACAGTTAATTTACCTCTGTTGTTATTATTCCTACTTCAAAGCTGTATCAGAATTATTGTGTGATCATTTTCTCTGTACTATCTGCACAGATACATCCTCTCTAACTTCCAGAAGCAAATGCAATAAGGCAGAAAGAATCATCTTTGATCCTTCCCCACTGGATTACAAGATAATTTGTTTGGCCTTTGAACGTGCATTGAATTATAGGAAGGCACGTGACAAGTAATTGCACTGAGAAAACCCCTATAATCTACTCCCCAGAAGGAAAGCAGCACTCTGGTTTTCATTTATATCTCCAGACCACCCAGATTAACCCAGCAGTAAATGCCCCTGTATTCAGTTAAGAGGGTTTTGTGCCTGGATGGGAGAGGAGTTAGAGGTTCCCTGACTGGGAGCCTGGGTCAGTGCTGCAATATAGGTCACCTAGGTCAGTGTTGGTGCAATATAACTTGCATAATATGCCATAAAGATTGAGTACTGCTGTTCTGCAGATAGCACTGGGTCCTTTCTCTCTTTACGTAACTTCAAGCAGAGTTCTGCCCAGGGAGTTTTGTACCAGATTGGCACCTTTTTTTCTTCCCCTGTTGTATTTGAGACTGAAAATTTGGTCAGTCCAAGGAAGGATCGAGATAAGGCAACAGACTACCCATATGAAACATAATCCACTACAGAATCCTGATAATAAAACCAACCACGTAACAGTATTGAAAATACTCAGTGCCCTGGAACTCCCCTTTAGCTAGAATTGTAAAAGCTGTTTGAGCTTGGAGGAAAAAATCTGCCTCCTCTGTGAGTCCTATTCCTACTCCTTATTTAAAGAGCTTTGAGCCAGTGCGCCTAGAGGGGACAAATTAATTAAAATCAGTAGAGGTTTTAAAACATGAAGGTGATGCAAAACAACGTTAGAGGCCAGATTCTCTGGTGGTCTGAACTAATACATGTCAGTAACTTCAATTAAGCTGTGCTAGTTCCCTTAACATCAAAGGATTTGGCTCTAAGACTTTGTGATCTGTCCAGAGACCTTCTGCTTAAGAAGCCGTTAGAAGCCATTGAGCCAGAGAACTACTGAGGACAGAGTGAAGGTTTCTGAATTGGTATGTCAAGATTAGTGGTTTGGCCAATGTTTGTTTTTTCAGACCAAACCTTTTTTCTTTAT
>CM021711.1:12930940-13023929 GCA_011074415.1 Stictonetta naevosa
CAAGGAAACATGACAGGGAAATCTATTTAGTAGCAATGCAATCAGCAAAAGTGGTCCTAGGTAACACTTTAGTCTATAAGAACACGTGCTTCTTCCAGCTCAGTGTCACTTTTGTGAGAGTATCTGCAATCAAGAAATAATAGTACATCTCTTCTGTCAGTTAGCTGTCTGCTTCAAGATGTGAGTCCAGATGTCTACCAGAAAACAGATGTATAAACTACAAAAAAAAAAAAAAAATAGATCAACTACATTATTCAGTGAGTAACAACATAAATTCTGCTACGTCCCTCTGTGCATTAAAACATGTCTGCTTTTTTCACTCAGGAAAGCACTTCTGTTCAGAACAATGACATACCACTTTCTGTTTTTGAAGTCTCCATAACTGCCTTGGCTAATAAACATCCTAATACTTATTTGAGGAGAGTTATGGCATACTACTGTTCAGAAGCCATCTGTTTGTTTATACACAGATATTCTGTGCTATCACTTCTTGTCAGTTTTGTTATTTCAATTTCTTTTTCTTTCACTATTTACAGTCATGAGAGGCATATTGCTTCTAACATAATTACTTCTTGTCTTGTTGACCTAATACTACATGGAGATTTTGAACCTTTGAATTTGACAAATATGAAGGCACTGTGTCTCTTAAAGGTCTAAAAGAAAGAAATCCAGAAAGTGACAGAAATACAGTGACAAATACAGTCTTAGAGATGCCAACAAGAAGTTATCAAGGCTGATGAAAATTCAGTAACATCAAATACATTTGCATAGTACAAACAAGTAGAAAAGCCAGTAACAGAAATATCTTGGATAGCAAAGGATGCATGAAGTTGGTGCTCCAGGCCTCACATTCATCCTAGAGAGCCTTGGATGGCCAGAAGGCCTCTATGCTTCCACTGGCATATCTAAGTGGTGGGAATAGAGAGAAATTATATGAAATCATGCTGTCTGTCTTCCCCAAAATACCCAACCTTGGGTGCCCACGATGCATGGAAGCTATAGATCCAACTGAGAGATGGGGAGAACGGATACTAACAAGCCTATATCATGTAGCTTATTTACTCTTATGGGTTTCCTTCTTCAAGCTAAAACCAAGGTCAGGAAAACAGTGTTAAACAAGTCAAATAACTTAAACACTGTGAGCGGTAGTAAGAAGCTACAGAGTGTGGGTTAGTAAGGTAAGACTAGAGTTATTAGGGACCAGTGCCATTAATTGGCTTTTCTTACACAGTTGGTTCCCTTCTTTCTTGTTGAGACTAATGTGAGGACTGCAGTCAAGACTAACTGTTGACAAATGAAGCATAAAGTTTTCAGGTGAGCACTGGATGATCCAGTTTTCCAGAAAAAAAGATGTGATTTTATGAAGAGGTTTTGTATTAGCAAGGTTTGGTATTGTCAAATCATATTGTGATGCTGAGTCTTTTCTTTATAACAAGACTAGAGTTGGGTCTGGTGATCAATTTATGGTTAGGCAATATATGATCTTACATGCTTGGATTTGGGAAAGACGTGGCTTGCTGCCTTTGGCAGATACATTTGTTATCTTGTTTCTTAGCATTTTGGCTGTGTTTATGTGAGTATTTCATCATAGTATTTCATACTATGTATTTCATCTCTCTCTGTGCCATTATCACTGTTACCTAAGTAGCCCAGCTTCCTTGCTGCACACCTTTTAGATCATGAATGCTACCAGAGTTCTGCAGTAAATGTTTCTCCAAGTTCCTTAACTGCCTCATTACCTTTTCAGTAAATAAGACTGGTAAATTTATCATGGATCACAGTCAAAATTTGCATGCACTTATTTTACTGTCCTTTACCATCTGTGCCAGTACTTGATTGACTAGCAACAGATCCATTTGGGAGCATGAATGTAGAACGTAAAAGTACCTTTTTGAATGGTAACAAAACCTTGTCTTTCCATGGTTAAAATAATTAAGCTCTTATATATTTTTGGCTAGTCAGGGCTGCTTCTTGTTCTACTGTCTGATGAAGTTGAGGGAAGCGTATTTCCTGCCTTTGACAACTAATACTATTTTGTTTCTAAGAAAAAAGTAATTCATGAAAATATTGAATTAAATTGTTGAGTGGTAAAGGTAGAAAAAATATTTTCTGTTCCCCTTCCTCCCCACCTCCTCCCAGTCCTTTGCATCCAAAAGAGAATGTCACACTTAATACTGGAAAAGTACAAAGACACAATTACCTGTCACCAGCCTATTATTAGCTTATGCAGATATACTCACTGACATGGTCAAAATTTCATATACTCTGTCACCGCCTGATGGCATTGTAGCTGTGTCATGCTCTTTCAGGAACTTTTGTAGTTGTTGTTACTTTTAGTACACCCTGACTTTGAGGTTTTGAAGTCCTTTATTTCCCAGTAGATGGTCAGGTGCGTAATTCAAATATAAAATTTTTTTGAAAGGTCCACCAAGACAGAAAGCTTATCTTCCTAAGATACTTCATTGTATCACTTCTGACTTCTTTATATAGTATGTTGCTAGATTTAGCAGAACATTAATATTTCTCAGTGAAATCCTTGTGGAAATTTCATGACATCCGAGGATGAGATAGAAAGCCAAAATTGCTCTCATTTAGTAATGAGGAATTGAGGTACAATAAGATTATGGAATTCCTTTAATTTGGAATGTATAAGTATGATAGGGAATTTTCAAGGGGGGGCATTCACTGACATGTTTTGACAACACCTTGCACTTTATTAACTGGGAAGTGATATATGGGAAATGGAGCTCCAAAATAGATTTCATTGAGGGGAACTGGAAGAGCTTATGGTAGCATATCTTTCCCTGCTACACCTGCAAATACAGATTAGATGTTGTTTATTGACAGTGAAAGGCAAAGGTGCAAGTTCAGCTAGATATTTTATTCCTTAAAACAACAGGTTTTAAGGAATTATGAATTTGTCTATATTTTGAATTTCAGGAACAATTACCTGGTAAAATCTTGAAGTCTGCAAAACAAAACAAACAAAAAAACCCCACAAAACAAAAAAATCGGTAGTTCCAGTAATTTTCCACAATGTGAAGGGCTAAAAGATACAGAAAAGAGCTAATATGGCTTCATCCTTAATGGTATACCTTGTCCCTGTGATCTAGACTGCTTGTCTAGATTCGCTAGATAAACCGAGAAGTTCTAATACTAGTAATTTTAAGAAGTCTGGGAAGTTTCTGAAAATGTGAACTCTCGGTAATAAAGGTAGTGATGAAACTGGAATCTCATATTAGAAGCATGAGATTGATTTTTATACAACCTTATAATATTTTGACTTTCCATAAAGGTTTCCATATTGATCTTTAAATAGAGAAGAGATGTATTTTTACCACAGGGACAACTGAAAATTTATGGTTTGGAATAGAAAAAAAAAATGTTGTTTCCTATCCTTCCTGTAGAACTGAAAACTTTTAATAATGCTAGTGCTTGAGTATTGATCAATGTCTGTGATTATCAGTCTGTGCCAACATTTTCTGATCATCCTCATTTTCATGGAGTGCTGTTCTGCCTGAGTTTTCTCTCAGAAGTGGGAATTAATATTTCTGCATTTTTCAGATAGAAAGTCAGTGATGAGATCTACAGTCATAAGATGTTGTGCTGTCAAAGAGCTCTCTGCTCCTGGAGCCATCAGCGTGTGTGGTTCTATTACAGAAAGCAAACAAGCAGCTGCTGAAGGCAAGGAACAGGGTAGCAACAGGGGGCTTAATTATGCCCAAACTGCACAATATTTAGGTGCACCTGGCATCCTTTGGTAGGGTATGAAAGTTTTTATTACAAAGATGTCTGTTGAAAAAAGCTATTTACGATTCAGCAAACTCTCTGAAAAGGCATTTTATCACTCTAAATTCTAATTCAGTGAGTCTTTTTTTTAAGTGTACCCAATAGGTTGTCAGGTGGTGCTTCTGGAAATAACAGACCTGACACACTGGAACTTTAGGTAAAAAGCAAGGTTACCTAATTACCTGCAGGAATTATATTCAGCTATGGTGCATTGCTCATGTGGAACTTATCTCAGGCAGAATGTGTGAGGTGAGTATACAGCACCAGACAGGGGAAGTGGGAAGGAAAAACCCATCAGTTTGGTTCTGATACTATTCCCAGAGAGTCAGGGTGATCTCCCCCCTCTTCTGATTTGTTTGGAGCTGTGCATCCTCTACAGGAGTACCCTTCTTCTGCATCTGATGTAACTGTCCTATTTGAGGGCGTGTGTGGTTGGTTTGCTTTTTTGTTTGCTTGTTTCTCTTTAATCTGTCTTCTGTTCCCTCTTATTGCAAGCAGCCATGCCCTTGGTAGCCTCTTGTGCCCTGAACAAGCTCGGTGTTAGGACTAAGCAGATCTTTTGTACTTCTCCTGGCGCTGTCATTTCCTGATCCTAAACCTCTGAGTCAATGGAAGGATTGCATTCGTTGACTCTTGGTAGTTCTGTCAGGAAGCCGGACAGCTGAGGAATGAGTGTTACAGGATTGCGTTCAGTCTTCTATCAGTTTAGGATTAAACAAGACAGCAATATTTCAATGTGTATGTGTACGGACTCGTTGATATCTTCATGTTTTTTTCCTGTCCCATTTTAAAAATGAGTAAAATAATAATAAAAAAAAGGCAAACAAACCTCGAACAATCTCCTTAGCTCTGTCCATCATATTTCAGATTT
Source organism: Stictonetta naevosa (assembly GCA_011074415.1). Classification (NCBI taxonomy): domain Eukaryota; kingdom Metazoa; phylum Chordata; class Aves; order Anseriformes; family Anatidae; genus Stictonetta; species Stictonetta naevosa. Next base: position 12,935,601 of record CM021711.1, read on the forward strand.
TTTTCAAGAAAATTTGGGCATTCTGAGCAAATGTAATTTTTCTTTTTAGTATACATAGTCTTATTGAAACTCATCTGAAAAATCATCTCCCATTTGATTAGGAAAAAAACATGGCTACTTGTATAGAATGCACCATAGAACATAGAATTGCATAGAATGCAATTTTAAGCCAGAAAACACGGGCAGGGTGACAAGCAAATGCTTATTTCCTTTTGCTGCAGTCTTACCATATCTAAGAAGAATTTCTAAATTTGTCAGTCATCACGGAGAGGGATATTAGTATTCATAAATGATCCTAAGCATTTTTATGGTATTTCTGTAAAGGTGAACTTTATTTTGGATTTTTGTTCATTAACATCAAGAGTTTCCCCCAAGCCTGACATGTCTTTTGCTTACTCGGCACATTAAAATGCCTGGCTCTGAGTCTACAATGTGTTAAAACTCTGCTTTATATTTTTCCAGGGCATAAGGTATAGGTTTTTAAGAAGGTATAAAAGTTTAAGTAAACTTAGTGCTTTCTTATGTTCCAAACCCTGAAGGAGAAAATAGTGAGCATGTGTAAATGAATTTAAGTTTTCCTAACTCTTATTTTGAGAAAGCAATAATATTCTGAGAAGTTCTCACAGTAGCAGACAATCCTGAGTAATATCAAGAGAAAATGTGACCTACCAATAACGTCTGAGGGGTGTGTGTGTGTTTATATATATCTATAAAATATAAAATATAAAGCACTTTTTTACAGAAATAGGAGGAAAGGAATCTTATGTTAACCCAACACTTCTTAATTTCTTCAGTATGCTCAAAGCATCTCAGTTTTGAGCTGCTAAAGTTGATCCGTTACTCTATACTGTCCTAGCATTTCCCTGGAGAATGACAGTACTTAGAGAAAAGATGACTGTGGCAGACTTCTAATATGATAAAATGTATTAAGCTCAAAAGATAAGAGCTCTTTTTTTTTTTTTTAAAAAAAAAAAAAAGAATTTTAAAGTGAGTAATGAAAAACATCATTCCTACACAGGTCATTATTTTACATACAAAATTCTCATCACCTGAATGGCTTAATTTATCAACCTAGTGGAAAGAGATCTTGTTCTACATGAGACTTTTATATTCTGAATTTGTTGGTGGAACAACATCTGAGGTTTAGGGACTTAAAAGTTAAAATTCTGAGTTGTTGGGTTTTTCTTTGTGCTTTTTAAATAGCCTGGCATATTTCCCATATCATAAAACTAAGTATCTTCATAGGTTATTGTTAAATGATATCATCTCCAATTATTTTTTTTTCCTTTCATTTCAAACTGAAAGATATAAATTTAACTCTGATAGTCCATGTAATCTTGCTCTACCTTGCATAATTCTGAGTCTATCCAATTGTATTACACTTTAAATGGAGCTTGAAACATGTCTAATTTAGGAAATATTTACATATAATCAAGGAAACATGACAGGGAAATCTATTTAGTAGCAATGCAATCAGCACTGTAATTGATATTGGAAATTTTTCTAGGAGGACACAGTTAGTTTAGCAAAACAGTTATGGCTTCATATATTGCACACAGAGGAAACCAGCAAATTGCACTGCTCATTTATTTACCACCTTCATTATTATAAATAATATTATTGTGTGGATGCTGTTTTTATCCATTTAGCAAATTTGCTTTGTCATGACTCAGTAGACAAAGCTGCATTTCTGCTTTTTCTGTGTGACATTCTTTTCATCATTCAGGTGGTGTGGGGGGTGGCATGCGACATGATCAAAAGGAAAAACAAACAAACAAACAAACCACCAAAATCAGAAAAAGTAACTGTTTTACTTTACAACTGAGGGTGCACAAAGATAACTCATTCAAAGGACAAGTTGTACTTGAGATCCTCACACTATCAGACTTGATTCAAAATGTTATACTATCCTGGATTTTGCCAATGATTGAAATAAGTGTTTAGAATATGGTGTCAACCTTTCCCCTACCAATTATTCAAAAATCACTCTGGTTTCTTACTATGATCATCAATACCCTATAAAGCTTTGAAATAACTGGGGAGAAAGGATCTATTTTTGCACCCTGTATTTTGCTGGCAATGTTGGGAGCTAACTGTGGTTGAGGGGCACAGCTCAGCTGTTAAGTGAGCAAGCTGATAAGAAGGATGACAAAGAAGAGATTTAAAGCTGGTTGCTTCTAGGGTTTTCCTATTGAAGGAATTTCTTCCCTTTCCACCTTCCTCAAAGACATCCATCAGTATTGTGTGAGTAGAACTTTGGCTACACTTTTCCCTTAATTCCTCAGTGTTAAATTTGTAGTCAGTTATATGGCAAGTATAATTTTCTTCTCGCTTTCTATGGTTTCATTGATGTACAAATATTGATGAAGCTAATTTACTTGTAGGTGATGTTTTATTAAATACATTTATATCATTCATGTATCTAGCAGTACACCGATTCTTGGATAACAGCCATGTTTTTAAAAGCTAGCACTAGGCTGATGCATTATGTGATTTGTGAATCAGTGACCAGGAGATGAGGGTTGTCACTTATTGAAACTATCTGTGAAAATAATAGGTACGGCTCTAGGCTTGTGATGGATACTGTTTATTTCCATTTGTATTTTAGGTATTTCAGTTCACTTCTTAAACACACAAGTATCCATTGTCTACTAAAGGAAATAGGATATAAATCAAATCATTCTCACTCCTGGGTTCAGCAAGAATGCATAACTCTTCATTTCATTGTTTTTCACTTTAAATATTGACACCTGCAACACTTCTTGAGCCAACTGCTTAAAAGTTTCTTTCAAGTAACTTAGTGACAGGCTAAGTAGCTGTACCAGTGTAGAAGAATACATCTTCCCTTTAATTTTCATTGCTATGGTTGTGTGAATTTAATATAAATTTACAAATATGTTGGAGGTGAAAGCAGTCAGTGTTAGATTTAAAAAACAATGAATCTTAATATTGGTCCAAACAGAAAATATAATATGCAATACTCACTGCTCTATCGAGACATTGAGCAAAACACAAAATGATGATAAAGACATAAAGGGGAGGCTTAATTCTGCCAGAAAAAAAAAAAAAAAGGTGAAAAAATAAAGGTGGGATTCTGCTTGTCTAGGAGTACTTCAAGAGCTGATGAATCAAGTTAGAAAAGACTCTTGTTCACCATTAGCTAATGAGCTCTCTTACTGTGACAAGGGTTAGGGTGTTAAAAACACAGACAATCTGAGAGAAGTAATCTGTACTACTAAAGCAAGGTGCAAAGTATTTCTGTAGAAATTGCTACAAAGATTTAAAAATATTTAACATTAAATATTCTAGGAAAAAACCTCTAACTTTGATAGGATAGTTCTGAAACAATTATAATAGTGTCGTTTTCTAGGCAGTTTTCAATTATTTTCTTACAAAGGTAAAAAATATTTTAAAATAAATAAAAATCTTCTTTTCAGAGTCATTACACAATAACTAAATTAAAAAAAAATCATTGGATTGGCTCAAATGTTTGAGTCAAGTCTAGAACAACACAAGGAGTAAGCAAGAATAATTTGCACAAAGAAAATAGGTATGTTAGTTCACTCTTTAGTCATGGTTATTTTCATGTTTTTCATTTACTGTATGCATGGAAGGTTACGGTTAGAGTTTCACAATGATTTAAAGATGTGCTTCTTTGGACCCATACTGGAAAGTTTTTTGGTTCACAGAAACTGGAATTTTAACTTTGATCCAGTCTGCATTGTCGTGGTTGTTGTTACAATCCTATATACTTTTGTGGGAATTAAAAAACACTTCCAGCATCTTAAATGCCCACATGATTTATGTGCCCAACTCCCAAGACTGTCTGTGTGTGTTTTGTTTTTTTGGTCTTTTTCTACTAGTAGACACATTATATACAAGCTTTCCTCACAGTTAGAATTTTCCCTATGGAAAGTATATTGAGTTTTATGTAGCAATGAGGTCATAATTCAAGTCGTACCCTTGTACTTAGAATCCTCAGCCCATATCTTTTGATTTTATCTCAGCATCTCACTTAGAACAATCATGCTCTTAGCCAGGATGTCAAAGCTGAGAAAGAAGCATTTTCCTTTTTATTGTGTAGATCTCATTTAGATGAATTACAGAAGGGTCACAGCTTTTCATTACAGATAATCACTTTTATTAAATTGCAGACACCATTGTTTCTTCCTTCATACAGAGAGCCAGACTGGAAGTAATCCAAGCAGCTTCATTTTTGCCTGAAGTAGCAAAAGAAGTAAGAAATTGCCTCTCTTAAACTGTATTTCAAGCTACTATTGTTTAAGATTCCTAAGAAAAGTACAGGGGGTAAAGTCAGTTAGTAAATTATTTTAAGAATCTAAGAGATGCAACTATAAAGAAATCTTTAAAGACACTTCCTTACAGCCTGTTTCAACATAATAAAACTACTTAAGCATTCTGGGTGTATTACATTCTCCTGCACCAGAACAGCAAGTTGATGTGTTCATCAGTTCTCTCCAGAAGACAATATTGTATCAGTTCCACCAACTGTTTCTTGTGTCACTGAAGGTAAAATATGTATGCTGAATTACTGCAAGAGACCGTTTAGGAGCTCTTTAGCAATGGTAAGGTAGGTTTCCTCATACCCTTTCATCTCCTTTGTACCTCATTTAACAACTATAGTTTTTCCAAATTTTTCATCCTTTCTTTGGAAATACATTTCTCCAGTTAACTCAATAACAAAATAAATCAATTTCCATTGATCTCCCTGACTGAGAAAACAGGTTTATGGTATTTTATTGAAGAGTTTTATTTAATACATGTATATACAACAGAAATAGTGGATTAAAAACCTCCTTAAAATGTTTCAGGAAACAAAAACAGAAACAAACAAAAAAACCAACACAGACACAAAAAAAAACAAAACATGCAGAAAGAGCACCATTACCGAAGTCCCATGACTTCTAGTTTTTCACATAAAAAAAGCTCTTCCTTTAGCATGTAATGGATTGTGAAGTACGAGCAACCAAACACAAAGATTATAGTACCAGAAAGTCAATATGAGTATTTTATGAATCCAGGTGGGTATGAAACAAGAATTGATCTAACTCTATAAAGTCCCTTTCTGACCATGTTACACGCCATAACTCAAACTTCTGTTTATTCTGTTTGAACTCAACATGGAAAAAAAAATCCATAAAATGAAATGCAACAGTAAATAAAGAATGTTAGTGCTTGGAAGAAACATCAAAACTGTCAGCACATGTAGAAGAGTTACTTTGGGAAAACTGTTTATGTCTCTTTATCTTTCTGCCTCTTATTGTCAATTCAGAGTGTATGGAAGCTGCAAAAACTTCAGTTAGTTTCTCTTCACTGTAATGCATGTTATTTTCTGCTCATATACAGTCAATGTTTCAGTAATAGCTCACCACCTGCACAAAAGGTGATTCCTTTAGTATATTACTGCAAAATTATATAGCCATAGGGAGTAACAGTAGTGGTTGCAGCAGCAAGCATTCTTTAAAGTGTTTTTAGTACTTGATGCCATTAAAAATGATGTTGGTAGCATACATAAAAGAATTGTACTTTGTTTTCTGAAAGTGAGAAACAAACTATTCTTTATTCACTGAGCTTATGCAGTTCCTATACACTTCAAAAATACAGCCTTATGTTTTGATAGTGTTGAGAAAAAGTAGGCATAAAGGCCTATGTTGTCCAGGAGTGTGAAGTGGTTTTGCTTTACACATTTCAACTGAATTGAGCCAGGCTTATAAGCTAAAAATAAAAGCCAGAGCTGAAACAAAAAGATGGCTCAGCAACTGAGAGTCATGGATTAAGTGCCTAACTCACTTCACATGCCACGAATTACCTTTAACAAATTGCACTCAGATTTTTAAAAGCATTTAACTTAAACATGCCTATAAATAGTTATAGCAAGTTTGAGACTGCCAGAGCCCTAGAGAAACCAGAAATATACAGAAGTTGTAGCACAAGCCACAGTTTACTTTGTCATAATCCCACACCCAAAACAAAATATTTTAAAATGTTATAATTACACATAGGAATCCCATTGTTGGCAAGTTTGTTTAGTTTTATTACTGCAATGCAAGAACCATTTCTAAAGATATCAAGTAACTTTCCTTTTTGGCTTGGGTGCTAAATTAGGTAGGTTCTGTAACTTCAAATTCAGATTAAAAAATGAGTTTAGGAGAGGTCAGATCCTGGTGGAAATTGAGGAATGTGAGCGGAAAGAAGGGAAATGAAGTCATAGTTCACTATCAACTTCTTAGGATCTTAGGATACATGAAGGAATATATTTGGATCAAATCTGCATTGCACATGATCAGGTAGAAAGTAATTTCTAGTTCTGGATCAAGTTCTGTTAAATGGCTTGGTTAGACAATTAATAATTGTCCTTAATCATTTTGCTGTTTTAGCTGTGAATGATAAGTTCTTATGGTATGAACTATTTCTGCATGGTTTTCTCCAAAATCCTTTGAATACACTTAGTATTTCAATTTTCTCAACAAGCATGTTATACAGCTGTATAGTCATATGAGCATTGCAACACTGATCCCTGAAAACCTGCAAGGTGTGAACATCTCATGATTTCAGTGCCCTGTCCTATTACACATACTTGAGCAAAGCAGGGGCATGCATGACCTTGCAAACGTCTTAAAGACAAAGATGTCATGCACGCTAAGAAGGTTACTGTTTCCCTGTGGGAGCAGAACGACTTCCTGCTGTTTATCAACTGATGGTGTCTGAATTATAACCTGTTTTTAATTAACAAGCTTCAGCTTCTTTACCTTGGTGATAGATACAGTATTGCTTCTTTTCTTCTCAGAAAATATATGAAGTATTACAGATACAAGTTCTCTTTTAAAAAGATATTAAGAACCAGATGTGCAATGAGGTGCTCATTAAACATAGGAATGTGTGCACCAACATGAAGACTTCACAACCATGATTCTGCTGCTGTTCTTAACAGATAGCTATAGGCGAGAGCTAGTTACTGCTGTACTTTCTGTTAATTACATGCATTTTTCTCCTTTTGTCTCCTAATGAATAAAAAGTAATTTACATATTTCTTTATATGAAATCTTTCTCTCAGTGGAGATGTTTGTTAGTGTAATTGAGGCGTCGTTTATCCAAGGTAGTATCACTGCTGCTCAGTGATTGTTTTGTGCATATATTTCTTTTTGCAGGATGGTAGAGCAAATCAAAGAATACTGGTAATTTTTCAAAATGAAAGAGAAGCCCTCTCTCTCTGATGGGAATTTGTCAAGATATTCCAATTACTAATGAGCACAGGGATGAGCCATAGTAGAGCAAACCCTTCCCAGAAAAAGGGATTTGATTGGCAGCATAGTCAGGTTTCTATCAGGAACAAGCTCCCATGTACCAGTAGTGTACTTCTTTGCTTGTAGAAATTTTTCATGCTGTATCTGCAAGGATGATGGCTAAATAGGCACTGGAAAGAATATATTTTATTTTCACAATATGAGTTCTCAGTGATAGTTTCTGTTTTTCTTTAGTGTGTCAGTGACATGAGCAGCAGGTTTGCTGACGGCTTTGTGTTTTTCTCCTACCCAGTCCACAAAGGAACGAAATTACAAAGCCAATTATTAAAATTAACACACTTTCTGTGTCACTTCAATAGCTTACTGTAATTTTCAACAAGAGAGAAGAAATTTCTGTGCTTCTCTCTTTCCTTTGTTTTCTCATTAAATATCCTTCAAGGCTAGCAGACCAAGAGAAAATAACTATCTAATATATTATACACCGATCTGACAGGTATACAGCAAATTGCCTCAGTGCCTGTGTTACTTGAGTAGTAGCTCAATTCCTTGGAATTAACCTCAACTTTAAAAATCCCTGAGCATCTCTAAAGGGCTGATGCTCAAAAACCAGAACAGCAGCAAGAAAACCGTTAAGGAGAAGATCTTCCTCCCCTTCTCCAAAGGTTTACATTGCTGTCCTGGAGATCCCTAATGCAACTATGTATGAGGTGATGAAGTACAATTTATTTGTATTTTGGATGTCTCTATAGGTATTCTACAGTGGAGGTTCAGCTACAGATGCTGGGGGGGCGGAGGGGAGTGGTGAGAGAGAAAGGGGTGGAATTAATGGAGCTCTTTCTTTCCATGCTCATTCTGAAGCTTCTAAAACATAACCTAGACTTTTATTTTTTTTTTTTTTTGTAGACAAAAATAATCTGCATTAAACTTCTTTTGACAGTTTATTGATGCTCTTAAACAGGTTTATTGCATTCTTTTCCTAATACAAAATGTTTATGATGAAGATTTTCCATTCCTGGAGATCATGGGGGGCTGGAACCAATTCTATCCAGCCACCGATTTTCACGTTTAGGAAGCATCCTTTGTGTGAGATCACAGAATCACAGAATAGTCTCGGTTGGAAGAGACGTCCAAAATCACCAAGTCCAACCTCTGACCTAACACTAACCAGTCCTCCACTAAACCATATCCCTAAGCTCTACATCTAAATGTCTTTTAAAGACCTCCAGGGATGGTGACTCCACCCCTTCCCTGGGCAGCCTACTCCACTGAACAACAACCCTTTCAGTAAAGAAGTTTTTCCTAATATCCAACCTAAACCTCCCCTGGCGCAACTTTAGCCTATTCCCCCTCATCCTGTCACCAGGCACGTGGGAGAACAGACCAACCCCCACCTCGCTACAGCCTCCTTTAAGGTACCTGTAGAGTGCGATAAGGTCACCCCTGAGCCTCCTCTTCTCCAGGCTAAATAGTCCCAGCTCCCTCAGCCGCTCCTCGTAAGACTTGTTCTCCAGACCCCTCACCAGCTTCATTGCCCTTCTGTGGACTCGCTCAAGCACCTCCATGTCCTTCTTGTAGTGAGGGGCCCAAAACTGAACCAGAGCCGAGTACAGGGGGACAATCACTTCCCTGGACCTGCTGGCCACACTGTTTCTTATGCAAGCCAGGATGCTGTTGGCCTTCTTGGCTGCCTGAGCACACTGCTGGCTCATATTCAGCCGACTATCAACCAATGCTCCCAGGTCCTTCTCTGACAGGCAGCTTTCTAACCACACATCTCCCAGCCTGTAGCTCTATCTGGGGTTGTTGTGCCCCAGGTGGAGGAAGATGTCTATTTCTCTGTCAGATTCAGCTAAATTTAGCCAATTATCAATAAAAAATTATCTTAATGAGAAACAGATAGCAGATGCTGTAATTTAGACCTCATTTTCTTAGGAAAAGTGGGGCAATAGTGGCTTAATCCTTTCTTTAATTTTTCAGATAACCTATTACAGGATGTAGTACAAAGAGTCAAGATGCAATTAAAACTTCTGTTTCCCTGCATATACTTTGTGAAGGATAGTGATGGGCATTGCAAAGTTCTTTTTTTGTGGGGCTGTAGACTTTTATCCAAATACCTATATAGATATATATAATTTTTTGACTTGAGCTGCTATTCTCCTGTTTACTGCAAAGTATGAATCACTTTGGTGTATATTAAAATGTATGAGTCCAGACTCATGGAAAGTGAAATGCTAGCAAAAGCCTATTAAACTACTGCAAATACCAAACACTTGACCCAGAACAGTCAGGCTGGGAGTCCTTTCTGTAAATACTGTTCCCTTCAAAATCTGGATTGAAATAAATATTTTCTTCAGCTATGCAATAAATGGAATTCTGTGTAAGGTGTACACAAACTAATTTGTAGCTGATCAGCAAGTGACATTATTCTGGGGCATCCATAACAGATATGTGACCTTTGTTCTTGAACAAATATATTTTCTATGTGTAAATTTTATTTTAGGTAGTGGGTTACTCTCCTAATGGAACCTAATATTGTACTGCTGCTACTCAAATCCAGGACTGGTCATTTGCACATGGTAGCCAAAGTTACTGTCTGGTGGGGTTGTTTGGGGCCTATAGGGTCAGGTTCTTTTTTTTTTTTTTTTTTTTTTTTTAAGATTACATCTCTAAAATGTTGGCTCCATGCTGTCTGAATAGTCATGAATATTAGTTTATATTAAGCACAAAAGTGCATTTCTGTAATCCAGACCACTTTGGTTCAAATTTAAACAAAAGTTTTGCAAAAAAAAACTTTCATGAACTTAAACTGCTGGTCTTATCAGAGGTCCAGTTAAAATTGTAGAAATGAGAGCTGGAGGCTCTAAAGTCTCTAGCGTATAGTCAAGCAGTTAGTCCATATGCATCTCTGTGCTGTGTCCTTTGATTGTATAATGGTGAAATAACAAATACAGAACATATAAGCTGTACAAAAAACAGTAATGCGGCAAGAGAGCTTCTAATCATTCCATCTTCCTTCTCTAAAAGAGATTTAAAGCTTCTCTTTTAAAATGGAGGGTGTAAGGGTCAATCAGGTCGTAGCTCTGTAGGAAAGGAATGTGTTCCACTACAAGATATTCTGTTCTCTAGTTTGAAGGCAGGTAGTGTGTTTTGAAGTTTTTTGTCACATGCCTCCCACCCCCCCTTTTTGTGTGTGTGTGTGTGTACAGCCTTTCCTGAGCTTCTCTATTTGGTTTTGATGGAAAACAAAAGATGATTTGGAATTCTAAAAGTAAACTTTTATAGCATTTACTGAGTTGCCTGGCAGCATGTGTAGCTGTTGCTTGGGCTACTGGAGACCGATCTCAAGACTTTCTAAACATATCAAGGTGGTTTATGCCAATGAAGCTCTACTGCTGTGAGTGTAGTTGTACAATAGTTATCATGAGCTATAAAGCTTAGCCCAATCTGACTTTATTTTTCTTCCATCTTTGTTTGAGGTGCAACACAGTACCACTGCAGGAGAAATCTAGGAAATTTTTAGTTTGGGAAATTGAAGTTGGAAATTTACAATTTCATGCATATGAGAGTGATTAAAATTGCAGCCAGCAGAAAGCCATTAATTATGACATCCTTCTGAAAGCCATAGCTGATTGCAGAATGTTTTTTAATATATATGGTGATTGGGACCAATACAGATTTTATTACTTTTGCTGTAAAGCAGAAGATTAAACTACTCTAAATTGCTTTGTTTAAATGTCATGTTGACCACAAAACAACTAGCTTTATGTATATAATATAGAATACATGTAATTTATATGTGATGTAGTCCCTGCTGAATTCCTGTGTTTGTACAAGGCAATGATCTGTTCAAGGCTGTGTTGTATTTTGATGCAGCTTCATGTGTTAATATGAAAAAAGATGAGAAGGTAATCTTAAATTACCTCATGACTCTAAAATTCTTCTGAATGTTAATTATTTATGGACCATGACAACTATCCTTGCAGTTTAATCCAATTGCTTGTTAATGAGAGAATATTGTAAATCATGCAAGACACCTTTGAGATTACGAACATTACAGTGTAGTAGAGAATACAACTACTATAAAAGAAAAAGGACATTCACATTTTTGATGAGTTATGACTACACATAAACACTTTCAGAATATGTCGTATACTTGCTGGCACTTTTCCTAAACTGCAGTTGTGTATATTCACAAAATTCTGCCGAGGAGTCCTGTGCTGCAAGACGTTGCAGTTAGGAGTTTCTGGGGTCAGTGAAGCAAAGCTGTGGCTCTCCTTGGTCTTGGCAATAATACTGTATCAAGTTGGAGCCTGGGCTACAAATATCCAGAATGTACTCAGTGCTAACATATCTGTGATACATCACTCTGTAGGCATGATGCTTTTCTGTACTTTCTTTCCTTAAATTAAATATTTCCTTGCATTGAGGCAAATCTAAAAGAAAATTTCAGTGAACTTCTGGGTATTAGAAGGGTGTTCTTATCATTAAATAATCAATTACTACATTGGAAATGTCAGAGTCCATGATCCCCAAACCTGTGCGTTCAGAATCTAGTGAAATTCAGAAGTAAAAGCTGCACTAGAGTTTTGTTTAAATTCTTTTCAGAATGAAGAATTCATCTTTTCCCTTGAAGAGTCTCAGAATAAGATAAGGGGATTTTGATAATTTTCTTTTTTTTATAACTCTCCCAAACAAATTAATCCAAAGAAAGAATAACTGACAGCATGACAAATTAAATTATCCAGAGATGATATATCTGACAAGTGTGTGAACACTGTCACAATAGGTTAATAATGGTAAAATATTAGCACCCAGCCAAAGGCAGAGTGAACTGTGCTCCTTTTTTGGCTACAGACTGCATTTGAAGTTGGATAGTCTTCTGCATAGCTAATTTTATCAGACAATAATTGAACAGACCACTTATGAAATCATTATTTTGAAAATACCTTTTTCACAGACACTACAGATTCAGAAAACTTAATCCATGAAAAGTATCCTATGTGTTTTTAAAATACTATTTCTCTACCTTATTAAAAAGGGGAAAGAAGGTGGATAGTGCCATGTGACATGGTCTACCACCTTGCTATAGCCTGTGTGATTCCACAGTATTTAGTTTCAAAAGCTTTGACCTTCGATATTGAGGGCAGTTTTTATGTTCCTACATTGCCTTCTATTTTACTAGATTCTCATAAGCATGTGCTCTGTGACATGTATATTTCTAGCTCTAGCAATCAACTTCTGAAATTTATATCCACGTTTCACCTTGTAAGGTGGAAGGTGATAAGTTAGTAAATGTAGGTTGGAAGTACAAGGTGGTAGTTTGGAAACTCTAGGTTTTGGGTGATGCTCACAAATTTGTGCAAATAAGAAGAACACAAGCAATAGGTGTACAAAGAATAAAAGCAACAATATAACAACTATTTAATTTATCCACACAGACCAAATTTTGTTTCAGTTAAAAACTTCTGTTCAAATTGTGTTGCCTCCAACTTTTTTTGAAAGAACAGCTGTTTAGTCCATACAGATAAGCCTCCTACGTGCTGTTCGAAGTATGTAAATATGACTGATTAAGATTTCTTGGTAGCCTTTATAGAAATCGTGAAAATGTACTTAATCTAAAATGCAGCAAGATCCAGGAAAGGAATTTGGGTAAATTCAACCTTCATCAGATTTTAGGATTTTTTTCTTAACCTTCCACTGTATGGAACTAAATTTCTTTTTTTGTCTGTGTTAAAATCTGCACTTGGTTTCTTTTTAGTTTACTGTAAGGTGCATATAAATTTGTTGAAGACGAGGAAGTGAAAGTTAATTCTCTGCCATGTAGAAGTAGCAAGACAAAGGGAAATCTTGAGATAAGACCAACCACTTTTAATAGCCTGAAAGTGAGTAACATATCTTGGCCACAAGTCTGTTTTTTATCTCACACCTAACAAGTCATCTGTTGATTGTGTCAATACAATTAATTAAAAAACAAGCTGCAGTTTCTAGATCAGACAACTGACACAGTCTGAAAGAAAAAAAAAAAAAGCTTATCCTTGCTTATCCTTTTAATAACTTTAATTAACCTGATAGCAGTCCTATTTCATGTCTTAATGTTCATTTCTAAAGTGATCCTATATGTCCTGAAACTTATTTGAAAAATTGAATTATTTTTAGTATTATAAAGGCAAAAGTCCAAAACCACTGTGCCAGCTACTCTTTATTATCAGACAAAAATCAGTCATTAATCATCATTATAGTAAAATCACCCTTTAAATATTGTGTGCACATTAATCTAAGCACCAAATTGCAAAGCCTGTATTGCCAAATGAAAACCAAGAATTTAATCTTCATTTCTTTATATAGCAAACAGATCTACTATATCAGAGAAATTCCTCTGTATGAACTAACTGATGAGAAAAGAACCTACAAAACCCCCATGTTTAATGCGGCAGGCTGCAAATTAAGAAGTTAATGACTCCAGGTCACTTAAATGAGGATGATACTATTTGGCACCAGTCTTCTCAATGCTTATTTTAACTTTCCTGTGCTGTTGCAGGTTTGCTTGCTTTAAACAATAAGCTGTATTTCATTTCATTTCAGCAGTGTAGATGAAAAGAAGATGAATAGTCCATACTGCAGAGCTGTTCTGAACAATACTAACCTGTAATTACTTGGAAGTCCTTGGTAGATTGGCATTCTTTCTCCTTCTTGAATTTGTTATTCTTTTCTTATCTTTGGAAGTTATGTTTCCCTACATGAATAGCAAAGAAGCTACTCTAACTAGAAGTGCAAAAAATATTATGTCTTTTTGTCCACCTAGAATTGTTTGCTAATTTCCCATCCAGTTTTACTTTCTTTTTGCTTTGCACTAATTTGGCCAGTTATTTTTTGATAATATTTTTGGCTGAATTTTTATGGAGCAAGCTCAAATGTCTTCGTCTCTCCTTTTTCTTCTCTTATGGGCAAAAAACTTCTGAAACCTTTGGGTCTATAAGCTACTGAATTCCTTAAGTTTTTCTGATAATATGACAATAGAAAAATCCATGGTATTAGTCTCCAGCCTCTCAGTTCAGTTGCACTTTGATTAATGCCCTTAATGCAAATATTGAGTTACTGTTGACTCTGTCCACACAATGCTGAAGGGGATGACGTGTCCTTCCATATGGTGTAGCAACACTTCAGCATGCCTGAAAATCTAGTCCTAGTGTTTGCCTATCTTTGAACAGGCAGGTGGGTGGTATGCTATGTAAGCAAGGATGAGAATTGATGACAAGGATGACATCTTGACAGAGGAACTAGCCTTTCTTCCAGAGAGAAAAAGCACATCTATTTCTAAGCTTTTACTGGATATGTTTCTTTCAACTGCATGAGTTCATATTCAGTGAAAGGTTTATTGTATTACTAGTTCATTATGTTCTGATTTTATCATACCGTAAGATGACGACTAAGGTGATGAAAGGCAGGGAAATTCAATGTAAACTTCTGTTGGATATTATGTCTATAGGCATTTCTTATCCAGTGACTGAAGACCATGTTAATAAAATGATATACAGCATAGATAAGAGTACAATGTGCAGCATAATGGTACTGCCTATGATAGAAACATAAGCAAGATCACTAGTTACGTCAGAGTCGCATCAAATTATCATGCTGATTTAGGTTTTAATATTTGCTAAATTTGATGGATGTAGATAGTGCTTTGTGAGGCAATAATGTGGAGACTTTTTATATACATATTTAACAGTAAAGATAAAACAATAAGAAGGCACAACTGAAAAATGTTTTCTTTCTTTTTTTTTTTTTTTGGCATGTTTCACAGGAATGTCTTTGACTCTTTGTAGATGCTACATTTTTAGGTGTCTGAACATCACATTTTTATTAACTTTGAAAACAATTGAATGTTCCCTCATTATGAACATTTCCTGGATTCTGGAATAGACAACGTAAAAAAAAAAATATCTGTGAATAATAATGAAGGTATTTTATGTATTTATATATGTAGTTAATAACAAATTTGTTTATAATAAATTCCTCCTTGTTGTTTTTGGACAGTGTAGAGGTAGTTGGACTGACCAGTCCACCACACACACACATGCAACTCCAAATGAGAAATGTATCAGATTTAAAACACTTTTTTTTTTTTTTTTGGCCAAAAACAAGTGTGAGAGTTCAAAAGGTAATTTCCTTTTAAATTGCAAGAAGAAAGAAAAGGACATCAAAAAACAGATCAAAAAAGAGATTACTACAAAAAGATGTCCTGATAAATGTGAATCACTAGCAAAGTTGTATTGATTTTTCTGTCAGAACTAGCTGCCTCTGATGCCTGATAACGAGTAATATGTAACCTTAAAAACAAAATATTTACACGTTGTATGACTGTTAAGGGATGAATCTCACTTACTACACATGTGATGCACACATTTAAAGCACTTCTCTGACTCTGACTTGAGACTTTCTTTTGTGAGTAACTTTTAACTCCTAGACCCTTTCCTTTTTTGTTTGGTTATTATGAGAGTTCATTTTGCCTTTTTTTGCCAGTTGTTTCAACATGGGAATGATTTATAGTGGGCAGATTTTTTTCCTTATAGTATTATTAAGAATATAAATCAGTAGTATTATTAAGGATATAAGTCTTTGGATGTGCTTTCCAGAACTATTCATTAAAAAAAAAAAAAAAGTCATAGACAATCCTAGCACAACAGCAAGCAGTTTTCAGACTCAGTAAATTATACCAGCAAGATATGTTGCAACTAGTTGATGGCAAGTGCTAATAAGCACGGTAATTTACTTGGATTAGATGATTTAACTAAATGAAGCATATGCACACTAAAACCATTCTAGCAGTGTGCGTTTGCTTTATTAGCATATATGAATGTGTTAGTAAACTGATTTTTAATCTTTGTACTGTTAGCAGACTTTTCTCATCATGCAAGCCAGGTCATAGCGGAGGATCTTCTCTTGGCAATGACACAAAGGAAATCTGGGTGTTGTACTAGATCACAATCGTTATGGTACACCACTTCAAAACAATGGCAAATGCCATGCCCTGCCTCACAACAGACCTCTAGAGTCAGTCAAGGGACATTACATGACTCCATTCTCCTCTGCTAGTTATAGTCATTAGCTTCAAGTAATCTAGTTTGGAAATCAGTATGGTTGTGGATCACTGGAATGATCAGAGGAAAAAAAAATCATATTTTACAAGGAAAAGCTAGAAGATGGTAAATTTTATATCCTGGATAAAATAAACCTAGCAAACCTTGTTTGCTACTTGAACATGCATCAGAGGCTTAATGCCATGGAGGAAGAAGGCTACTGAAGTTGAAAGGCAGTGCTGGCACAATAACAACTGGACATAAATCAGTAATGGTGATATTTGGATAGGAAGTAGCAAGATATTTATCCTCTAAATGTATACAATTGCATAAAATTCTCCAATGAATCAGAGCAGCCCTTATCAGTCAAATTTTGATTCTAAAACTTGCAAGAATTCTCCAGTTACTGGGCAGAAACCCCAGTTTTCCATTTCCCTTCCTTTTGAGATAAAAAATATCTCTTTTGATTGCTGTGTGAGCCAATCATGCCACTTGCTCGCAATTTGATTTTATGTTGATAGAGAATATGTTAAACGTGTACTTTCTCTTTATGATCTTATGGAGTGAAGAAACTTTCTAGTAACTGACTTTGTTGCATGGCCTGAAGGTTTTACTTCTACCAGTCTCTTCGGAGGCAATACTGAAACAGGGCTGGCAGAAAACCTTGAAGGTGGTAGAAGCTACACAAAAGATCATCTTGGTATTTTTTTCTTTTCTCCCAGTAATAATGACAGACAAATGATGAATCCCTGTATTTAATGCTCTGTGGAATTCTAAAAACTGTTGCTAAGAATGTTTGAGAAAATATGACTATTTTAAAGCTGATCATGGGATTTTGTAGGTACTTCAGGAGCACCTTACACAAAATCAAATCCTTAGAAGGGATTTGTCCAGGAATACAAAGATAGGTGGTAACCTGTTTATAAACAGTATCACAAACCCTGAGAAAGAGCTCCAAGAGTTGTGCAGCTTTGGTTTTCCACTGAAATGCTAAAAAACTCCCAAAGCACTGCTGAGGACTTATCTAACTGCCAGAGAGTAAACCACATGGTAGCCTATGGGCAAACAAAGCAGAGTAAAATAATTAGTTTGAGTGGCAGATCAGTTGCATTATTATACTGTACTTGTGGCACAGAAAAAACATATCAAAAAGACAATTGTAAACAGCTATTTTATATTTCAAGGGTTTCCATGCTGATGTTACCAACAACTGAAATGCGATGTGTAAAGAATCACAGCATTGTTCTTTCTGTTTCATAAATAACTTTAGTGTACGACTTCAATACCTAGAGAAGAATTGGTACAAGTTCATTCTATATATTAATGTTGAAAATAGGAGTTTGCTTTTGAAGCATAAGTTCTCCTAAGACTTTTTTTTTTTTTTTTTTTTTTTTTTCTTTTTAATAAAACAGAAATCTCAATAAGCTGTTGCAAATCCTGCAGAGTTTTAGGAGACCAGGGTGACATATCTACACTAATTCTTGAGAGAGGCTTCTTAATCTCTCCGGCATTATTCCTTGAGAACAGAATGCCCTGATAAAATATTTTATAATTTTCCCTTAGAAATCTAAGCAGCAGAACATTCTGTTCCCTTAGTTCTGTACACTGAAATTGTAATATTTATCAGAAAACTAGTTTTCCTGAGCACAGACCTTTTCCATAGGCGAGGTTATTTTCAGGCCTGTGCTGTGTGATGGCTCTGATCTGCTCTACAGCAGATCCTGCAGAGCTAGAATTAAGTACTTTTGCGCAGCATCACATTGTGAAATACAAGGACACCTTTAGTCATTTTGGATTTGAAAAAGGCCAAATAATCATCGCAAGAATCTCAAATTTGTCATAGACATTTACAGACTTTACTACTAAAGGATCAGCATTACAAAATGGATGTTGACAGCTCTTGGTCAGGTACAGCACTGGATTAAATGGGGTTGACAAAGCTCCTCATACAGGACATGTCGAGTGCTTTGAGTTTCAGCCTTCCTCTATCTGTTTCCAGAAAAAAAGGCTGGTGTTAACATGCACCTACTAGGTTATATATTCTCCATTAAAATTTTCTGATGGTCTAACCTCTCTCACAATTTCATGTTTTACATACAATAGTCTGTAAATTCAGCTTTTCACAATTGTCTTATCTCAAAGGTAGAAGTACCTGGAAAGTGCAGGATATATAGAAATTATTATATTCTTCTGCTAATGCTGAAAGGTGAACTATAAAAAGTTCAAAATACTCTCTGATGTTCTATGGTTGCTACAGCCCTCACCTTCAAATATTATTAAGAAAGCTTCTAGTATATTTTGGAAAAAAAAATAATCAGTCACATAAAAGAGCAGTTTAGCTAAGCTTCTTAATGTAAGATGTTGATGTTTGTTTTACAAATTAGCATGGGTTTAAAAGTGCTTTACCTTATTACCATATGAATAGATTTTTATAATATTTATTAGTGTAAAGCAGCCTGAAAGTACAGCAGTAGGTATAAGAGTAAAGAGCTTCTTTGTCCATTATCTTTTCTGGCTTCACATTCTGTGGCTTTTAAGTTCTTTTAGGTGTGACTATGCATCTCTAGAAATAGTTCAGCATCAATATTTTTAGAGGGAAACAACTGCTCTTATCTTTCATTGTTTTGCGGATTGGGTATTTTAATTCTTCACTTCATTCAGCTTTCAGGGAACGATTCTGATTTACTCTTTTATAAGGACAGCTAGACTGAAACCAGTTTTAAGTGATAGCATTGCCTTGTTGCAAGAAGACGCACTGCTTAGTAGAACTGCTGATATAAGAAATAATATGAATTTGTGGAGGCCACGTTCATGAAAGTGTAATTTGAAAGAGAGCAAAATTGAAACTCCAGAATTTCAAACTGATGGGAATTTGATGGGAATTTCAGTGTCTTTCAAAAGATTATATTTCTCTAAATCCAGAGATTTGAGTAGGAATTAGGGCTCAACCAAAGGGGTCTAAAGTATCTTATTTTCAGGAGAGATTAGTCTCTGTTTTAGAAAGTTATATTTCAGCATGAGAACTCTATTGAAAAGATCATTTCCTATTATAAAAGGAACAACTTGGTTTATCTTCCCTGCTAAATAAGCAAATCTTCCCCGCTGAATTCCTTAAGCTTTTCTTTGAGAGCAGCTACGTGGTGGTTCTCAACCCCTTCCAGTCCTGGTCTACTTGGAATGCGTAGCATAAGTTCCAAAAAGCTGAAGTTTATTAAAGGGATGAGCACAAGCAACCTTTAACCCCAGCAGAGTAACTTCAAACCTTTAATGTTCAAATATGCATTTAGTTTTAGCAGTCAAGGCTCATCTGTAGTTTGCAATTCAAATTCTGACATTTGCTTTTGTTATTGCTTTTTGTTGCTGTTGCTGTGCAGTTTGACTTTCTCTCCCATGCTATGGGAAATAGGTAGAAGCTTTCAAGCAGATTCACAGAAGCATAGGTGGATAGTGCTCTCTGCACAGCAACTATCTTGTATGGTAATTATACAAGTGATGCATGATTTTTGTTTTCAGTGTTAGCTTGATAAATTCTAGAAAAAGTAGCAGTTTACAATATTTTGTGTTTACAGCAACTCGTGGGACCCTTCTCTCTTAACTACAAGATTCTCTCCAAATTAATGTTTGTTTGTTTGTTTTGCTCATCCCACTGATTGTCACCATGAATATTGGTCTCTTAGAAGAACTCCTAAAATCACCTTGATATGCTTGGAAGTCATTGTTTATATTGTTGTTATCCTCACATCTTACTTAAATTTTTCACATTCTTGATCTATCAGACCTTAGCTATTCCTTTGGGCTTGGAATCTGTTGGTAAGGAGTAGTTTCAAAAAACAGCCCAAGATAGCCTGCAGCCAAAAGCTGATGTTCCCAGGCAGTCTACACCTGCTGTCAAGAGCTGTTCTCCACCACAAACAACTAGTCAGAGAAATAAATGCACCTAACTGCCTGCTTATTGTACGCCAGACCCTAAATTATAGTTATTGTAGTGCTAACATAGTCACTACAGCAGTTAGAGCTATGTCTAGTATGAACAGAGTAATTGAAGTTATCTGACGGTGCTAGACACCTCATGTAGCATGTTTTTTGCTGCTGTTTTTCTGTTTCATTGAATGATATTATTTTCAAAACACTAGTGCCACCTGCAAATTTTTTTGATGATTTATAATTTTTATCATAGTTCACTAACATTTAATGTCTTTCAGGCTCTTAGATGAAAAACAATAGGTGTCAATATTGGCCAGTATTTCATGTAGTGTGCAATATTCCGGACTAAACCGAGGAGTGAGCAGTTCCTATGCTTTCTGCCAACGGTTCAGATAATATTGCAGGCAACTGAATTTGAAAATTATCGCTCATGTAAAACTATTTAAAGCTATAAAGAAACTGAAAGAATGTCATGTGCATCTGACTAAGTTCTAGCCAAATCTATCTTGTGAAAAACCTGCCAGAACCAATATTAAAATATTGTTTGACAATATATGTAAACTCTGTAGGATACACAACAGAGTGAAAGATAAAAATCAGAACTGAAAGTATCCTACAACAATCATGGTCTGTAAGATATTTCTCTTATCAGATTTTACACATGTGCAGTTAATAGTCTGAAACTTCATGAATACTAATCTTGAGACATCAAATACTACTGTGTAGAACAGCACGCTAATCTCTGAATTCAATATACACAGTGTACTTTTAATTTAGATAATGAAAGGCGTAGGGTTTTAACCAGTATAAATTTTGCATAGAGGTAAAAGAATTGATAGTTTTACTATCCTGATTTACTCTGATGGAAATGCTGCAGCACCACATTCTTTCACTTTAACCCTAAAGCTTTTAATCTTTTTATAACATCTATTTTATAAATGGATCGCTGATGCTTTTAAGCTGATGTTTTAGGGTACCACTGCCAGACACATCACTCCTGGAAATTTTACTTGTTTCAGTGCATGTTTTACTTAAGAAGGACAACTAGAACCTGTCACGTTCTAAAGCATCCAAGCCTTGTTTTCTAGTGTGATTTAAATCTTTGTGTTAGGAATTGAGTCTCCAGTCTAAGACCTCTTTTCAAGAAACGAGTAAGACCTATTTTTTCAGGGAGTAGATGCTCTTAAAGATGTTTCTGACTTTGCTTTTTTGAAAATCCTTTCACTGAACAGAAATGAAAGCTGAGTAGCACTTTGGGGAAGCTTGTTTACTTTGGCACCTTTATTTGAACCTGTGCTGCTCTTGATACTACTGTTGCTCCAGCCTTGGTGTGCTCCCAGTGATCTTTGTCTCTTACAGTAGATGAAGAACAGATCTATATTCTTGCTAGTGGTATAGGAACCCTGGGTTCCATTGCTGCAGCTCACTTATGTAACTAAGAAGACAAGATGTACACAAAGTAAAATGAAGATTTCAGCAAAAACATTACAGGGATTGAGTTTATATTTGATAGCCAAAAGATTCTTTTCTGTCCATAGGTAGCTGGTAATTAAACAGGAAGACAGTAAATAACCAATAAGACAACTGTATGATGTTTGGAAATGATTAAATTGAACTTTAAAACATAATTTCTACGTTACTTGTAGCAGATTAGTTGTTAATAGAGATGTATTTTCAAAGCTGCATGTGTTTTCATATCAAAATTTACAAAATATGGAAAATGCTCTAATTAGGCATTTTCTTTCTCAAAAATAACATATGGTACGTACATGATTTTGTCGGTTTAAATGTTCAATTACAGTGCACTATGTAGAGCGAAGTCTATGTACTGAGAGTGGAAACTATAAGTAAATAAGAAAAAACTGTTAAGAAAAAGAGGAAGAGCAACCCCCTGGAAACATAAACATGCCTGCTTTTTTATTTTTATTTTTATTTTTTTTCCTCCTTTTAAAGAGTTTATCTTATAAAATATATATATATAAATGCTGGATAAAAATTGGACTAAAATAGCTTGAAGACATTGCACACTTGCACACATGACTGTAACTAGAGATTTGATTAATGAACAAAGAACTCCACAGACCAAAAAAAAAAAAAAAAAAAAAAAAAGACATACCTCATACATCCATTGAACAGCTCAGTCTAAGAGAATGGAAAATAAAAGGGAGTTCCACCTGGCAGTGCTCTCATGCACAATGTAATGGACCAGTGAGTAATTAAATGGGAGAAGAATGGATGCAGGACATTTTTGGGAAATAGTTGAAAAATCAGCAATTCTTTTCAAGCAACTTGGACAAAAAAGTTGAGCTAATTGCCTGTTGGAATAAGCTGTCATAATTTCAACTGTTTTTGAATGGCAATAATGGAATTATTACTAATTAACCATAAGACAGAATCTGGCCTTTGGTATCTGTTGATAAAGATATAATTGAATCATTATGACTTTTAATTCTAAAGTGCATAATGCCATGTACCACCCCCAAAAAAATTCTAAAGTGCATAATGCCATGTACTACCCCCCAAAAAAACCCTTAAAAAGTAATATAGATGTTTCATACCAAATTAAACAGTTCACAATACTGCAGATATATATGCAAAGGTACCACGAGCATGGCAAGAAAGCTTTGCTTGCATTATTGGCTGAGTTATATGTTCCTGCTGTAATGGCATCACATAAAGTAAATTGTCTCTAGCAAACAACAGTCAGACTGGATGAGAGACTTACAGCTATTTTTATGATCAAAATTACAGCTGAAGATGAGAAGTTATATTCTTTTGTCAGTGTAGATACCTAGTGTTTCCCAGAGCTTGAGAGCAAATGTGCCTTTCCTGGTCCAGAGTTACACCACTTGAATCTTGTCATCTGTCACTTATAAAACTCACTCTCAAATCTGAAAGGGCAGAAAGGACCAACTTGTAAAGCATTATGTGATACATCATTAAAGTATGTGAAAAATGCCAGGTGTTGCTGAACCCCCTCTGCTCATGCTGTCTTTAGTGGGACGCAAATGTGTGCTACCTCTCAAGATCAAATTTAATATCATCTCTACTTTTCCATCTTACACTGAAGGGATTATAAAATACCAGGGCAGAGTTTATTACCAAGTTGGCTGTTAACTAGCAGATGTTCCATAATGATAACAAAGACTGCATATTATAAATTGTCTGACTATTAACATATATCTCAGCATTTACAATAATGCATTGTAGCTAACTGCTGTCTCTCTGCAACATCTTTAGCCTAAAGGCTCTATATGTAAGGAAGAGGGAGCCAGGGCAGTGTTTGGTGAATTGTAGTCATGTAGGCATTCGGCTTTACTAGAGAACATGACAGTAGTTGTTCCACAACATCGACCAACTGAAATAATTGTATGTCGTCTTATACAACAAAACGACAAATTTCTAAAGCCGACATTATCTCTTTTCATTTCTGTAGTACTTTTTTCCATTGTGAAATCTGCCTTGGTTACTAGGAAATGTGCTTTTCTCTGAGCCTAAAACAAATTGAAGAGAGAGACCACAGAAGACAATTTTGGAGTTCATAACCCAAGCTGTAGCATGAAAAGTAATTTATAGATAACAAACCATTAACCTTGAAGAGGGGAAGGTCAGCAAACTGGCAGCACTTTTATTAAAAAGCTGTGTGGGAAGAGAAGAGCAATATCTCAAACCCATCACAAACATGTGAAATGCTATGATCATTTTACACCTCAGTAAGCAGTGCTCCTTAAAGAATTCACCTTATGAAATAAATTAGATTGAATTGTATAAGAACATACCAAAGGCTCACGACTGTAAACTTCTGCTAATAGTATCCTGAAAGTTATGATGAGTGCAAGTGTGTGTGTAAGCGTTTTAAACCAATTAAAAATAGAGTACATGGGTACTGCTACTTGACTGCTAATAGAAATACTCTTGTCAATTTTCTTGCATGTACTGTCATCTAAGCACTGGCTGCTTCAGGAATTTAACTATTTATAATGATCTGCTTACTTCTGAGTCCTGTTGCGTCTCTGTGGCTCTAGAGCACTTAAATTGCATACATTCTACCAAGTGATACCATTAGCTTCTCAGCGTTTTGGCAGCATCTGCCAGAAAATTTTCACAGCAATTGGGTGGCTACTGTTCAAGTAAGACTATATTTCAGATAAAATTCAAATATTGATATTCTGAATAACTCAAAATTCCAGTAAATTTGGTAAGAGTCAAAGTTACATGAAACGTAGAGGGAAACATTTAGAAATAAATGCCTCCTCTAATATTGTTCTTTAGGCACTCTCTATGTTCTGTTCATTTAGATTACAAACTAGGATTAGAGTCCTATTCTTTCTACATGTCAGCTCAATCTCAGTTAACAAACAAATTTAGAGAATCCAGAAACAAACAACTCCATCTTAGCAAGCTCGTGAATTGTCTTTTCTACTTTTCTAGTATGTCTTTTTCTGCTGTTTGAGTGCTTGAAAACACATAAAAAGGTGAAGTTCCTCAAAGATAGCCCTGCTTGGAAAAAAAAATAAAAAAAATCAGGGGTGGGGGTGGGGTTAAATGGAAATGTCAGTAAAAAAATGCTTCCACCTTCATTCTCTTCAGATAGCTGCTGCCATCTGGGCAACTATAAACTTTTCTTAGCCATATAGTTGCTGTGATTTTGCAAGAGGAAAGGAGGGAGAAAAAATAATGAAAAAGACCAAAAATCTCAGCACAACTGCCACAGACAGAATTAACCTTCTAGATGAAGATTATCTACTGCTCTCAAGATAAAATAATACAAAGTGTTTATATTAATTCCTTGTAATTGTGATTTATAGTATAACTGCAATCCAAATAACAATATTTATTATTTAATATTATCTAAATAAGTAGTTTTACAACAAATGTAAAGGTAGATAAATAATGACAGTAATTCAGAGAAAGTTGCGTAGAGGAAATGCACCACAGCTTAACCACTTGTGTACAATCCAAGAGATTCCTACAGTCTTCAGTGATGGCTTTACCCCAGCAGTAACTGAGAGACTTAACCAGGGACACAAGACTGCCCTGGACGGTGACATAGGAAGGTAACTGGTCAGGATACCCATAGCATTGGCCCCAAAACAAGCCATCTATGCCCCAGTCAGCAGGTGTAACGCAGGAGGATGCAGAGCATGGAGGCAGGGAAGACATTGCTGCTTGGACTGGACTGAATGGAGAATCTGGAAACAGGAAAGGAGCTGCCTTAGCAGTGCCATTCAGGGAACTCCCTCATCCATTAGGTTACTGCCAGGGGATAGGAACTCAATAGATCTTATAATCCTCTGTTGGAGAAGTGAAATGTTTCACTCAATTGTTGTCTTTTCTATTTAGGTAGATCATAATTTGTAACTGATTTTACTTTCTGGTTAGAGATGTTGAATAGAGGATTACAACATGGAAGTACAAATGCCTTATTGGATATTCAGCAATAAGAACTACAAGACTCTTAGTTTGATCTTGATTCTGTGCAGAACAGATCAGAACAGATTTTAAAGAAAAGAGAAAGATCAAGAGATAAATGCAATTTGTGGCTGACAGAAAGTTAAGGGAGTTTGCCAGTCATGCAGACAGCTATATTACCCTATGGTAAGGATAAAATTCCTTGTTGCCTGTAATAATAGAAGAGGGTTTCAGATTAATAACATAAACTGCAAAGTCATGCCTTAAGGCCTAAAAATGAGGATGTCTATCTACAAGAGAAAAGGAGAAGGTCCTGAATTGCATTGATGGATGATAAGATAACTGTCAGTGAGAGCTGAGCAAGAGAAAGGACCTTTGTATGCATTAGGTGAATTAGTATCCCCAGGGACACGAATCCTTGCTTTAAAGCACAGAATACGGTTAAAATCCTGGAAAAGTCCAGAACTAATATTTAAAAATAAATAAAAATGGCACCTAACATTTTCTGATACTGAAGGATTCCAGAATAGTGGTAATTACTCTAGTTTTATCTTTTTTCTAAGCATATTATATATTTTGGATCTTTTGCTATTTTGTATATAACTTTTAAGATAATGAGTTTTTCTGTGGCTGGTGATGTATGTATTTAATGCCATTCATGTTAATGACTGATTTTGCAGGGGTTTGGCATAGTGACCTGGCAGAGTCCTCTGCTGTTCTTGTGTTTTAAGTTGGTAGCACTACACTGATATTCATCAACATAGGATTCGGACCAATGAACTTTACAGCTAATGCATAAGTCATCTTTTTACACAACATTTTTAAGCAGAATGGTACTGAATACACAGAAAGTGTGAGAAAACAGACTAATAGTTGCCATCAATCTCCATTTATCCTGGATGACAAGTGCATTATAAAACATAGACAATGACAGTAATCTAGTTGAGATAATAGACATAACTACTGTTTAGAAAGTCATCTTTTTGTTCTTAACTACCTCCGCTGAAAGCCCGCTACATAAGTATATTTGATGCTTTCCCCCCATCCTTTTAATAGGTGAAAGTCTAGATATTCTATACTCAAGAGGTAGCGATCATAGGCACTGTTATGCTGTTGCTGCTAAATATATAGCCCATGGGACAGCAGATAACACTTTTATTTTCATCTTCCCTAAACAGTTATATACACAAAATACCATAATCAAGCCTGTGATACACTATGCTTGTGTATCGCATAGGAGTTAGCAGTAATAACTTCGTCAAATACTTCAAGAACTGTTGGTCTTTAAGGGAGAACATCAGCATTATATATTCTTCATTTATGATCTGCTTGAAAATACGTTATTCCATTATGATATAATGATTAATAAGCATGCAAAAGTAATTACACTAGTTGGGTTTGTAGTTGGTTTAATAATGGAGAGATGTTCATCCTATACTATCAGCAGAAGATGGACATGGGAATTTAATTAAGCAGATCTGACTTAAAACTAACAACCAAGCTACTGTGTGCAGTCTGAGCCAATGTACCTAAATGTGTGCATGTTTACAGGCTACTTTGATTGTGAATATCTTAATATACAGTGCAGTTTCACTGATACTAGCTATGGTAATTTATTAATCATATGGATATACCTAGCAGGAATCTTATCACACTGATTTAAATATAAAATCATTCTCATTCTTAAGGAGAAGAGTGGCTTCAACAACCAAATGATTATTGCAATCATCTTCTGCAGGATTTTGTTACTTCTTGCAAAAGGAAGAAAAGGGAAAAATGATCTACTGGAAGCTTTTCAAAGCCTTAAATATCTGGAAACCATACTCCTCTATGGGCGGGAAGCTTATTTCCTGCTGATGTGACAGAGCTGCTGCTTATATTCAGCTCAGATGACATCTTGATGAAGTTATAGACAGTGTGAAAGCTTTGTGATACGTGGAAAAAGTAGTAGTCTAGCTCAGTAGCCTGTACAACATTGGTAATAAGCAGGGAATTATGGAAGAAGAAAAACCATGGGCAAATGCGCAATATCCCTTTGATACTCCTCCAGCCTTCTATAATTTTGTCTCAGGAAGTAGAATAAATAGAATATGATTTTATCTGGTTATCAGACTGAAATTATCTTTTTTTTTTTTTCTTTTCCTATTGTCTGTTGACAGGGCTCTTGCCTTTAGCTATCTAGAAATTTAAAAGACTGGTAACTTTGGCAACTTTCCAGTTTCAATCTGCTTTTCTGCTTTTCTCTCTCTCTTTTTTTTTTTTTTTTATGTTGCTGTTGGCTATCTCATCGGCGTTTGTAATTTCACAGATGCTCTGAATTGTCTTCTATCTTGTCTGGTCTATAGATTTTGGCTTGTGAAAACCCTGTAGTCTCTCAGAAAACCTACCATCTTTAGAATAGCATTCTTTTATTTCAAATTGTTGTCACTTGTTGTTTTCTATGCTTTAGGAACATCTATCGGTTCAGAAAAAGGGTTGGAAATAATTATACTACTTGATAATTTAGTTGAAATTAGTATTGGTAAATAAAATATACATATGCCTGCATTAGGAAGGAAATTAAGGAAACAGTTATCCTTTTAAATTGAAGAGAGAAATAACCATAAACCATTTCAGTATTGCATACGTTGTATTTGGCAAAGTATTTTAGACTACCTACATGCTACAACAATAATTTATTTAAAGGAAAAAAAAAAAAAAAAGAAAGAAATCCTAACATGGGCTAAAACTACACATTTCCTTCTGACTGACTTGGATGTTCCTTGAAAAAGTGTCTTATTTTCTGGGCTTTCCTCTTCTAGAAAATGTGGTAAAAGTTGCATACCTTTTAAAAACATTGGAGGGATATCTAAGTGGAAAATGTTCTATAATTGTCACAAAGGTAATTTGTTGTTACTTATATTTCATTTGATTTTCAGCCTCAGCTGGCTACTTTCTGGGCATGTTGTATTAAGATGGCAAAAGTTTGGTAGACGGCCTAGTGAATAGTTTTGTGGTTCTAGTGTCTTTAAGTCATCTATTCAGGAATGGGAAAGAATTCTTTCTGGGCATGGTGGTTAAAGGTAAATGTAATTTATGGTCCAATGACAAAATTCAGATATCTGAAATAATGTTTTGGACTTTACACTTAAATTCTAATTAGATTTGTAGGTGTTTAATGTGAAAGCTAGCATATTAGTTTGTTTTTTGCAACCTCAGTAACAAATGGTAGAAATAATATTAAGCAAGCAGCAATAGCACTGTAAAAAAAAATAAATTAAAAATCCCTCATACCCATGGGAATACTTCATTTGCAAACTCTGTCCTGTAAGGTTCCAGATGAGAGCTGATGAAATGCTCCTGTTTCACAGGCAAGTTCATTTTAAATCTGAAATAAACACATCGTAGAACCAAGTTAGGGAATACACCCAAGCTATTTGATTTGCACCTTGCTTCCATTTTGTTATTAAAATGGTAAAAACAGAGGTAAACAAACAGGCACATCTGACTAAGGAGATTGAACATGTTATTGCAGTCAGGTATCCTGTCAGTCGGGAAGGAACCACAGGCACAGACAAAAAAAATAAATAAAGCCACTGTAATTGCTTCTGTCCAGCCTTTCTGACTGTGTACACAGAATGAATCCAGGCATTTAAAAGACAACCTGCTGCCTTTTTTTTTTTTTTTTTTTTCTTTCCCCAAGCATGTATCACATCAGCTAAGGGAAGGTTGAAAACATTATCTGCATCCTAGGTTTTCCTAGGGTCAGAACCACTCTTTTCCTTCACTGTTTCTTACCCCTCACACGGCATCTAGTGACCAGGCAATTAATGTTCTTTGCCAGTGTTAGGGAAGGATCTAGTGACTTTAATCAAAAACAATGGAGACTGTAAAAGGGATGTATGTTTAAAAAATAAAAACAAATTAGGAGTTGAAAAAGAGAAAAGAAAGTATATATTATGAAGTATTATGTGTTTTCTTTCACATAGCTCTTTCCGTTTTTATAGAAGAGGATTCCATGGGTTGCTCACAGATTCAGAGGGAGCGAGGTTTGGTATTTTACTTAAACATTCGTCCCCTGACAAGGCTGAGGGTGACGTTATTCTGAGTGAAACAGGAGGAAAACAAAATACCATGTGAAGCCTGACTTGGTCACGACTGCTTTCAGTGAATACATTTATGCACTTATTCTTGCCAGAGCAAAGCTATATGAAGGCTGCTCTCCCCTGGACTTGCTTTTCTGCAGTTCTCTTTCTAATCCTTCACCTTCAGGAGCACAGGACAAAGTTGATTGATAAATAGAAAATAAGGTAAAAAACGAATACAGAGGAGAAAGCACTTGAATTAATGCATCACAGTGCTGTTTAAATGCACATAAATAAAGCAATGGAATGTTTTCTGATCTTTTCCAGTTTAAATAGCATTCTACTCACCAATATGTTTTTTCTTAATTGCTTCAAATGAAAAATTCATATAGGGAATTCACGGGTGAGAAGTGAACTGAAAGTAAATCCTAGGTTTTTGTTTCTAACTGTGAACAGTGCTACTTTCATAAAAATGAGATATCTGCCTCTGGAGACTATCGCAGTGATCAAAAAAGTAAACTAATATTAAAACATAAAGAAGGATTGGTGACATGAATACTGTTGTCAAAACTTTCTGATTTATTCCCAGAGAGAATAATGATGGTTTCATCTCTCACTACATTAGAGCTTGTCAAAGCTACTAATTGATTTTTTAGCATTAAACTTCCTAAGCCTAGAAGTAGTACATGCATTTGTTTCTTCGCTTTCTTGCTTATTTTCCGAGTCCTGATTTACCCCAACCTTCAGGAAAGAGTGAAATATAGTGATAGTCTTTTAACAAAATTTCGAAGATTATAATTATAATAAAGGCAGTGTGGCCAGCACTATGCCTCATTAAACACTACCTTGAGCATTTTAATTTAGTCAGTTTAAAATTCTATTAAAACGTCATTTATCTCTTACTGTGAAGTTGGTGAAAAATGCAGTGAGAAGAAACAGTTAAGATGAAAATGACTTTTTTATTACAAATATGATGGGTCAAATATTGCCCAGTGTAGTGTGTGTGATAGAGTTCTCCCGGTACTGCCTTTGTCTAGAGAATAAAATAAGAAGGCAGCTTTCAGAGTAATGAGCTTTTTATGGTTCAGACAAGTGAAACTAACAATAAAAAAGTCTGCCACTCCCATATAACTGTAACTAATAGGGACTGTCATCCCTGTAGTTGACGGGCTCTGAATTATCACAGAAATCTCCCAGTTCATATCACTGCTGGCATTATCCCACAAATGGGAGCAAAGATGGGTTCACAGCCTAAACGCAGGTGAAATATTTCTTAGCGTTATACTTTTCGGTATCACTTAGGTATTTTTGTCAAAATCACCAAGCCTTCTGATTCTTTACCAAACAGGTATCAAATATGATATTTACCAGAGATGTTATGACATAGCACAGTATCTCTTCCATTATTTGAAATATTTATATTTATATTTATTTGAAATATTTATAATATGGATGTCCTGTTCCTTGTTTCTTTCTCCTTTTTAAAGGACATTAATTTTTCATGCTAAAGTTTCCTGGTTCATTTTCCATTTTTATAAAAGCTGGATAAGGATTTAAGGAGGACTTCCTTGTTTAATGCTTAAAGTAAATGCTTGTTATTTAACATTCTAGTTGTCCCTGATTGTTATACTTCAGTAAATGACATCAGCAACTGTTTGCTGCAGGTGGCCATAGTAAAACCCCTGTCAGTTAGATATGTTGAAATATAAATAACTGTGGTAGTTGTGTGTACAAGGAGCAGTTCCTGGTCAGCACTGGCAGGAAAGGTTAAGCACTCTTTGAAGGGCTTAGTGCTGCCCAGCAGGGCTTTCACTGACTTGTCAGCTGGATAGAACGGAAAGATGAAAGGAGAAGGTGATGAAATGTTGAAGGGTTCCCTTTCTGGGGGAATCTGGTACGTACCTTGGCTCAAACATGGGATGGAAGCAAAGCAGTGAAGGAATAGAGATGTTGCCAGGCACAGGGCCTTGAAGAACCCAGAGAACTCCATGGGGTTTACATGGTATCAACTATTTTATAATCAGGCTGTGTGGGTGTAAATACTTAGCAAAAGTTTAGTCTGCAAATATAAAGGAGGAGAAGATCAGAGAAGTATAATAGCTTCAGAAAAAGTGGTAGGAAAACAAGTGCAGTTCTCTTCTACATACATTTTCTTCTTAAACCAGATTGATTTGCATTCAGTATCTTAAAATCTACAGTAATAACTTTGTGAAAAGATCACCTGCTTTTCTGTGACAATGTTGGGTTTTTCTCTTTTAAGGACAGATTTACCACTTTGGATCTGATGTTATGTTTTCAATCTGATCCTATTTTCATGTCAAACACAAACAGTGAACTTGCTGAATGGCTTTAACCTCTAAAAATATCCCGGAAGTGCCCTGCTTCATTGCTCTAGCTCTTACCAACACTTCGTGTGTTCAGGTCAACAACTGCAGTTTCCACCCAAAGATCAGCACAACTGTATCAGAGAATGTAATCTTTCCACTTCTGCATTTGTTTCTTGTTATAATGCAGCTTTTGTGGCCATGCTAACATTTCAGAGGGGGCTCCAGTCATGTCACAGGGTTGGGATAAATGTGTTTGATGCTTGGTCTCCAAAACGAATGTTCAGTTATTGTTTGACATTTGGGGCTACCTGAAGTGAAGTACTGCTTGTCAGCATTTGCTAACTGTAGGGCATTTTGGAAACCGTGTAGTGAACCACAGCTCTAAATAATTTCTACTAATGGAATTATCTTAAAGGCTGAAATCTTTTTTTTTTTTCTTTTCTTTTTTTTTTTTTTTTAAGAAATAAAAATCTTGAATTAATTTAAACCCAGAATGAATATCCCAAATGCAAAAGAAGAAGCTTAGCCTTAAATAGAAATTCTCTGGTGTACAGATTTTATGTTATTTTAAGACAATAATGCTTTCCATGAGGAATTGTGTACCAAACATGCTGGAGGGCAAAAATATTTTAAAGTGATTTACTTTAGTGTTGATAATGTTCTATGCTAAAAACTATAATTGATATTTGGTCCGACTTACAGTCAATCACAGCACACACCTGCTGATAGCTGTACCTGTTGACTGTCTGAAGCTTACTGGATCTGTAAACATCCTTAGCCCGTGGCAACTACAGTATATACCTATTTTTCTATTCCACAAACAATATCTTGATGTTCTCAGCACCCTTGGTACTGTGACACTTCTGCCGGTTATCAGGTAGGATATGCTTATCTAGCTCGAGCAATGCCATGGTAGAGATAATCACGCGAATACAAAAGTCTATCCAGCACAGTGTGCCGCACCGTGCGGAGCAACTAGCTTGAGTCTTGGAAACAATATTCACCTGGGCTCAAGCCAAGGTAATTAGTTCTGCCTCTCTGAAAGGGTAATTAGTCGAAGCACCACACTTAGGCAGCCCCGGTGTTTCTGGCTCTGGAGATAACTCACCACGGCCAGCTCAGGTGGCTCTGCGAGGTGCTGCTCCACCGAGCCCGGGCATAGGCATGGTGTCCCTGCTGCTGCGGAATAGCTTTGCCTCCCTTGAATTGCCGCGTCTCTCAATCATTTCTTTGTTATCTGAAATAAGCAAAGCAGCTTTAGTTGTGTTTTCCATTTAAAATGTTACCTTCATTTTAGCTTAAATGAAGGTCAATTCTTTCTTCTCTTCCTTAATAAGTTCTTCAAATAAACTATATGTTACGAAACTCTAATGGCTGATCAGAGAAAAGTCATTAAAAATAGATGGTATATTGCAGGACATCATTTATACTTAATATGTGCAGTAGAGTGGTCATTTAAGTAGTTTATTTTAGCATGTTTGCCCCATTTAGGAAGTACAGTCACTCCTTAAATGTGTTCTCTAGAAATTGCATTGCTTAAGTAAAGTCTACTCCCTCCTCAGGCCTGCACCCTGTTTAACTAATAAACTGTTTGGTAGGTGTTTCATTTACCCCTCTTACTTTTCTTTAATCAGTATTTTCAACATTTTCCTCGTACTTTGCCTCATAAGGTTTTTATTTTTAAATCAAAGTGTAACCTGTGCTAGAACCACCTCTGTGGTTTATAATGTAATATAATGTTCAGATGCTCAGACACAAGCCAAAAAAAGTTGCTACTGATTACTTCAGCCAAAACACCCAAATGGTGAAATGGTCTTCCAGTGGTGATTCTTATGTAAATGCTATTAAATGATATTACATCTGCCAGGCAGTGTTTGCAAGTATCAAAATCACAGAAGTTACTGCTGAGGTGTAACAGAAGTAAATACAAGAGGTTGAAAAATGGTCCAATGATTTTATTTATTTATTTTTTAAGTAAACACAACCAAGCAACATAACTCTTTTAGTTATTTGAATAGTTGTCTGGCTTTGTTTTCTCTTGCTTTTTCATGCTTAGCTATAGACAGAACTGCAAATAGTTGGCTGCTGGGTTTTGACTGGTCTCTGAGCTACCAAAATGTCCCTCACCTATAGCTGAGGATGTTGTCCAAGAAATAGCAGAAAGAAACCACATCCAGATGTGCATGTGACTTACTGCACAAAAAAAAAAATCACCTTTTATAGGAAGCTTCAGGCACTATCATAATTCCTTTCACTTTACATATTCTTCAGTCTTTTTAGGACATTTTTGAAGCGTGGGTGAATGTCTTCCCTCATCTCGATGCGTCAGTGTTCAATTGCTTTGTAATGACTGCTGAGTAACTTTCTACAGAAAGCTTTTCTATCTCTTGCCAAACTCTAGTTCCTCCTAGAATGGCTATTTGGGTGCATTTTACTGTCTCCCATCTGTACTGTATTTCTAGCCTACTCTGAGCCTCCATAATTCATTGCTCAGTAGTTATGAGGTCAGATTAATAGCTGATCTGATAAATGTACGAACACCTAGGTTGTACATCACGCTAGTAGTCAAAAGAAGGAAAACTCACGGGTCTTTGGCTATGGTCTCTCTAGTTCATGAATGTGCCTTCTGCATATTGACTTGAGTCTCATAACTTTTAACTTAATAGACTTAATTCCCTGCTGGCTACATTCATTTATTGAGTTTGCCTAAGCTCCAAAAGGCACAGTCATGCTTTGTGCTTCTTGGTGCCCCGAGTATCCCTGGATCATTATTCTTCCATTTTTGATAATAGAAGCTGATGTGATACAGTTAGGAAAACTTAGAAAGCCCCTGTATTTGTGGCATAGATTTAACAGTGATTCCGTGTTTATAATTTGATACACTCTTCGAGCACCAGGTACTGATGCAATCACCGTATGCATGAACTAGATAAAATATAGCAAGAAAGAACTTCAAAATCACAAAACTACCTTGTCTCTGATGCCCCAAGATTAAAGCATAGGATATAGATTTAGTTACTGGTTTCCCATTCCATTATACACTTCTAAATAATTACTAATCAATATTGAAAAGCATCAGAAGATGGATTTCCTGTAACCTTGTAGATTGGCTAGATTAAAATTAAAAGGAACAAAGGAATTAGTGTGTTGGATAAGATTATGCCTATTTATCTTGATTCTGACAGAGGTGAATATCAGCTCTTTTAGAGGAAATCTTTTGGAAAGCAAACTTTAGTTAAGGGTGTTAGAAGATAACAGTTTCCTTAGAGAGGAGCCACCTACTTTCCCATTACAGGACATCTAAACAAACACAGTCGTAAGGCAACACAATTTTTCTGTGCAACACAATTTTTCTGTTCTACTGAAATCAGATGGAAACATAAACACAGTACTGAAAGACTGTTTTCTCTTGTTTGTGGGCCCATTTGTTGTTCCTTCTTTTTGCTTTGCTTTTTTGATTCTTTAACCTTCAGTTCTGAGAATCTCATAAAATGGTGTATGGTGTGCTTTCAGACCTGTGCAGTATGGTTTGCAGCAAAGCACTGCTTCATCTCCCCTTTGTCTCGGAGCTGCAGTTAGAGCATGAGCATACGTGTTTTACTGTTGCAGTGCAAAGGGAAAATGTAGCTCACAATAATTACAGCGCTATCTAAAGGCTGATCAAATCATAATAATTGTCCTTCCATCTCCCGGGTAACAGGCTTTTCTGCCAATTTTTAACATTTCTGTAGTAGTATCTCTAAAAAACAAATCAAAACAAACAAACAAAAAAAACTTTTTTTTTTTTTTTTAAAGAATATTGAATTAAGATTATTCATAAAACATTTTCATCACTGATGAAATACTACTTTATTTAGGTGAAAGTTTAAATTGAGGTATCATCCAAAGAAGACGATGCATTTCCAATTTGAACCCAACTGCTGACAGACAGAGTGACTTCAGTCTTGCAGAAGAGAAAAAGTAAGTGGCAGCCCTGCACAGGCAGCTGTGGGAAGCACTATTGACCTTGACCTTTTAAGAGGCGGGAGGCAATTTAGTGGAGTGTTAGTATTTTCCTGATCCCTTGATTCAGCTAGGGAAGCAGTACAGCTTCAGTAGTGTCTAAATTGACTTCTGTAAAAATCTACAGTGCTATAAAAAGGTAAAAACTATGCAACCTAGTAAACCTGTCAGCAGCACAAACTGACTACTCATGTAAGCAACTCGTCTGAACATTTTTTGTCAGTTGTAGGCTTGAAATTCATCCTAAGAATCGGCACAAGTCTTAATACGCCAAAATTTTCTGTGCCAAAATTACTTTTTCCAGAAAATAGGTGGCTTACAGAGAGTGTTTCAGACCTTTTCATGGGGCAAAAACCAAGCTTCAGGATCACATGTATAACCAATGGATGTGAGGAACAAAGCAGAACTTAAAGACCTATTCTCTAATCAAAAATGTGTTTAATGTAACATGATTTTTATGGCATATAAGATGACAAAATCTTCATTTAAAATCCTCAAAACCCCAAATTCTAGCTGTTTATTTTAACATGGTAGAAAACACCAACAAAAATTGATGTCAGTTATTTTCAACACTAAAACAAACCTTTAGTAGTCCTGAGAAGTATGAATCAAAAAGTATGGTTTGAAATGCAAGGTGGTCTTTTAATTTTTTTTCTTTCTTCCAAAGAGCATATGTGAAAAATACTTAGCGCTGATTTCAAAAACCACTTCATATCTTCTAGGGTGAATAAAACTCTCTGCAAACTGAAAGTACAGGCACAGCTGTTCATGTGATATTTATAGAGAAAAATATGCATTTAAAAAATACTGTAATAGGTTATGTAAGGTCAGCTGGGGTGTACTGTACATATTCTTTCCCCCTGTTTTCAGGATGAAAAGATACTGTTTTAGTCATTTCTTTTTCTGTATCCTACAACAGACTAACAACTCATCAACTGACAGGTTTATGATGGATTTAAAGGTCTGTTCACAAAATAGGTTGAGTAATATGAGTCCAGCCCCTGAAGGATTGGGGTGACAGGAAGGAAAGGCAAAATTTTCTCTGAGGAAAATCTGTTATTAATCACTCTCCATATTCAGTGGAAAAATGTGCCATTCCCCAAAATATTGCAACATAGTGGGTGGTATTTTGGCAAAATATTTGTGCATAGGCGTTCAAGTGACTGTTATTGCACGGTGTGGTATATGGCTTTGTTACATGTAATTTTGCTAACAGTCCTCATGCAGGATAGAAAACATTTGTTATTGAACAGAAGATAATGACTCTGGTAAAGCAGGTGCTTGAGGGCTAGGCTTTGATCTGGTCCTGTCTCTGTAGTGCCTCCCTCAATATAAAATGAATATAAGAGAGGATTCCATTATTTATCAATTTTAGAAAGTTCTCTTGAAAATAAAAAATAAAAAAATAAAAATTAGCAATTGATTTGAAAACAGAATTCCTAAACATTATCATAGTCTTCTTATATTTTAATGTAAGACGTAAGTATAGGGCCTTTCTCCGTGCAGATCATTAGTATTACCACACACATTTATTTTAAAGATGTGCTCTTTTTGCAGTAGTGGTTCAGTTGTACTATTGGTGGACAGTAGATTTTTCCAAAACCTTGGAAGGATTTGGAGTGATGAAGCAGCACACAACTGCATGCCCTGCACTGCTCTTCCTAAAAACCTAATGGCAACCCTGGTTCAGGCACACACACAGACTTAGTTGAATTGAACCATATCTGGAACTGAAGCTGTGTGGCAGTGTTTGGCTGGATCTGAACTGCCAAGAACAACTTGCAATACTGACACAAGATTTATTATCCTGGTCATAGACCATTTACAACAAATGCTTCATATTTCAACTTAATCAAACGTTGGCAGGTGTACCTGGCAAGACATAGATTAAGAAAATGAAGTAATAGTAGGGTAGGAGTGAGTGCAGATGTGGTGCGAAAGGTATGGGGAAGAAGACTGTTTCACCATAAACACTGCAACGTATAGTGCTGTTAAACCACCCAGACCTGTGTAAATTCAAATCTGCCTTCAAAAGGCCATTCCATGGCCCACCAGAGTCAAGGACAAATATTTTTATTGATGTGAAATTGGTAGACCACCTTTGTGAGATATCTAAAAAGGAAGAATGTAAACTGGTTTCATTGGCAACAAAACTGGTTAAACAATCCAAACCCTTAAATTTTCCCAGTTATTAAAATAACGTTGTTATGAATAGCATTTGTTCCCTTTCTCCATTTAAACTAACTCTACTTTAATAACAATTCAGCCTTAACGTCTTTCACATTTCATAAAAATAAATAAAATATAAATGGGATATTTATATGATATTTTAATTTTTATTTATATAACAAAAAATATATATGATAGATATTCTATACAAAGTAGAAATGTAGAAATCAACATGGATTTTACCTTATGCCCCTCCTTTGCCCAGAGCCATGACTACTAAGGGAACTAGCACATGAGATTTATGTATAAGGTTTTGAAATATTCATAAAAAATCAGAGAACTTCTGGCATGAAGCTGAACTAGAAGCTGATCAGCTCTTAATTGTGAAAGAGAAAAAAAAATTAATCACTTCATTTGTGTTCTGACAGCTTATTTCAGGGAGGGATAATTTTCCCAGAAATGCAGAAATCTTATCACAGATGTTGTCATGAAGATCTCACAGTTGAGCCCCATATTCTTCAATTCTTATTTCAGATGTTCAGATAGTAATATAAAGGATATGGCTATAGTTGAATCTTGATTTGGGAATGTTTGAAATGTATACATCTTTTTATTAGGTAGTATCAAGAAAATAAAAGTCGTGAAAAAAGTTCATTAGCAACTTGAGGAATTTTAAAGACGTGAGAGATCCAGAAAACTTAATATCTAAAAAATTATTCAAGATATTTTGTATTAATTAGGAAAAATTGTCATTTCTTGCATTGAAACAAAATGAGATGATTACTGTCTTTGCCTAGTAATGAGAAATGAAATCTAAAAAAAGAGTGAAATCAATTACTTCTATGATTGTTGTGCTAAGCATTATGCAATCAGAGGCTTCTTTGCATTCGTAACACATCCACACCCTGCTACCTGAATCAGCTCAATTATTCTAGCTGTTTCTCTAAACCTTTGTTTCTTCTGAAACTAAAATCTTTGATTGCAATAATAGTGCAATTTACTGCAAAGCTCTTTTTCATCCTATGCTATAAATTGGCAGCATCAATATGTAATAATATTTTGAAGGTCATACATTTCAATTACACTCAAACTTATGCATAGGTTACAAATTGCTTTAATCATCAATGTGTGAGGCAAATGTTTAGTTTCTGGAAAACAGTTTCAGATATTGAGTTATTCTTGTCACTTCTTTATTTCCTAATAAATGTTTCAAAGAACAATGAAATAGTTTTGCCTGAGATGACAGGATAGAAAACACAGACACTTCCTGTAGTGAAAAATATTGATCACTTCCCATGATGTGAATATAATAATTGGAATGATAAGATCAAATAGTTGTATCAACTTGCCATGTAAGTCCATAAACCAGCATTTTGTTGTATGAAAACTATACTTTTGGATTTTCTGATTCATGTCATGCAGTGGATTTCTGAAAGTTTTGGAGTATACGCAATGCTAAATTCTTTCATATTACAAATTCACAAATAGGACAATAGACAAGCATCATTTTCTAGTTATTTTAAATTATATATGTTTTGAATAGTGATATATATTTTTAACGGAATCAAACTACCTGAACTATCATTCTTAAAACATTGAAACATTCAATTTTTTCAGCATTGTAAATATAGCAACCTCTTTAAAGATGTAATTGATTGGTGCATATAAATTGGAGTTCTTTTGGTTTAAATGGGAATGGGGTCTTGCAGTCTTGACCCCCTTCAAGTTCTCTGGATTGTTAATTTCCTGGAGGACTGGGAGAACTGCATGACCATGTTTGATGGAGAGTCATAGTCTCAAGAACAGAGATAATTAAAAGAACAAATCAAAAAATTACAGTGACTTTTCTATTATGAATATGCTCTTTTTCTGAACCTGAGAAAGTTTCACAGAAATGTATTGAACTACATACAAATTTTAATAGGTGGAGTGTCTGAGGTCCAGGATAAAAGTTGAGAGACAAAAACTGTTCTTTCTGTAGCTAATAATGTTCTAGTGTGCTCAGATGATGATGGGGAAATATGGTCAGGTTCCAGTTCTGCTTCATTTGCTTTGTCTTTCAGCCTTCTTGCAGGAGCTGTTTTCTCTTCTGTGCATATGAGTTAACTGTGGCAGAGATGGACAGAATTCAAAGCAGGTTGGCACTCAGCGGGGATCTGGTCCCAGGGATGCTAGGCTGAGCTCATTGCTGCCTGGGCCACTTCTCTGCAGTCACCAGAAACCTGAATAAAAAGAGGTTTCTGCAAATGGTTCATTCTTTATAAGATTGGTTTTCCACTGCCTTAGCATACTGGGATCTGACCAACACTGGCATGAGTGCACAGGTGGGAGCAAGAAAAATGTGTGGGTAGGGATGAGGACAGTTTCATATCAGCACATATAGTAAATGCATAGTGCTTGATTTCTTTTCATAAACCAAAATACTCATGGTTTCACCTATACCTGTTTGAGTGCACCTAAAGCAATCATACTAGTTTTCTATCTCAGATTAAGATCGATTTTCTTAATATTTTTAGCAATGTTTAATTTGTTTTTACCTATGTTAAACAGAGCCATTTGCTTTTTTCCCCTTAACTAGTAGTTCACCAGTATATACATACGCATCAAAACATTTTGATGCAGTATTGTGGTGGTTTTACTCGGGTGGGTGGCTGAGCTCCACCACAACCGCTCTCTCACTCCCTCTCCTCAAAGAGAAACAGGGAGAAAACACGATGAAAAGGGCTCAAGGGTTGAGATAAGGACAGGGAGATCACGCAGTAATTATCGTGACGGGCAAAACAGATTCAGCATAGGGAGATAGTAAGATTTATTGCCTATTACTAACAAGCTAGAGAAGTGAGAAACAAAGGAAAGAAACTAAAAGCACCTTCCCCCCCTCCCTCCCCATCCACCCTCTTCCACCTCCCCACCCCGAGCGGCACAGGGGAACGGGGGAATGGGGGTTATGGTCAGTCTATAGCGCTTCTTCTCTGCCGCTCCTTCTCGGTCACTCTCGTCCCCTGTGCTGTGGGGTCCCTCCCACGGGATGCAGTCCTTGCCGAACTGATCCGGCGTGGGCTGCCCACAGGCAGCAGCTCTCCGAGAACTGCTCCAGATACAGGTCCGTACCACAGGGTCCATCCCTCAGGAGCAAACTGCTCCAACCTGGGTCCCCCATGGGCAGCAGCCAGGTCACCTGCTCCTGCGTGGGCTCCTCTCCATGGCCAGAGGTCCGGCCCGGAATCTGCTCCGGCAGGGCTCTTCCACAGGCCGCAGCCTCTGTCGGTGCAGGTCCACCTGCTCCACCGTGGTCTCCTCCACGGGCTGCAGCGTGGAACCCTGCTCCACCGTGGTGCTCCATGGGCTGCAGGGGGACAGCCTGCTTCACCGTGGGCCTCACCACAGGTTGCAGGGGACTTCTGCTCCGGCACCTGAAGCACCTCTCCCCCTCCTTCTCCACTGACCTTGGCGCATGCAAGGCTGTTCCTCACTCCTCTCACTCTCCCAGCTGCTGTGTGGCGCAGCATTTTTTCTGTCTTAAATATGCTCTCACAGAGGTGCAAAACAACATCACTTATTGACTCAGCTCTGGTCAGCAGTGGGGCCCTTACCAAACATGGGGCAGCTTCTAGATCCTTCTCATAGAAGCAACCCCTATGGCCCCCTGCTACCAAAACCTTGCCACGTAAACCCACTACCAGTATGCATTCTGCTTACAGTATGATGACATAACAATACCTCAGATTAATTTTGGAATTTGGGGTACATCTGAGTCGTGGAAAATTGAATGTATAAGGCTTTACATGTATTCCCCAATATGACCAATAATATTTATTAAATTTACTACGATAAATCATGTTGTCATTCTTTACTGGCTGGCAGTGCTGCACTTAAATATTGTCAAACCACAAAATTCTCCAACTTTGTATAAACACATTTTGTGAGATGCTTAGTAAAGCATCATGTAAACTGTTCTGTACAGGGAAACTGAGGTGTTGGAAAGGATTATGCTTTAAGCCTTATTCCTGTTTACCAACCTCTTTCAAAATCTCTTTTCTACTTCCTTATACACATCACATGAATAACACAGTGCTCGCGGTGTGACCATGCTTCTTCCAGCATTCCGATTGTCCTGAAATCGTCATTTCTCCCTTTTGCCTAGCAAAGTTTTGCTTCAAACTTTTGCTT
This sequence comes from Stictonetta naevosa, assembly GCA_011074415.1. NCBI lineage: Eukaryota > Metazoa > Chordata > Aves > Anseriformes > Anatidae > Stictonetta > Stictonetta naevosa. Next base: position 12,978,011 of record CM021711.1, read on the forward strand.
TCCCTTATGAATATGAAGTTGGACTATTCTTGTAGAATACATATTTAGGTATCATTAAATACTGATTTTACACTAGAAACTTTATCTGCTTTATCTGGGCTTGATCTGAGGTGCAGGGAGCTCAGTGGAACAATTCCTCCTGGTTGCGTATGAAGTCCAGCTGAGGCTGACAAATGCTAGGTGGTCCAGTTGTCTAACCATTGAGGGGCATAGAGAATGGAAACCTCACCGACAGCTATTTAAAGTCGATCAATACAGTAAGAATATCTTTGTCTATTTCAAGTGGATTCCTTCACAGAGATCAAACACTGCTTATAGGTATTCCAGGATCTAAGATGGAAGCAAAGCTCAATAAATCGTTCCCGTTTACTAAGTGGAAATTCAGACACGATGTTTTACTTTCCTTCTATTCTGCCTTTTAAAGTTAAGATACCTGCCAAGTTAGGAACCTGTAGAAATTTATTCTTGTTCTTGCTGAAGTTTTATTTTTTGTTTAAATGCTTTGATTTAGCTGCTGAGTAACTTAGTTTCCTTTGGTTTTTCATAAAGGTCTCTCTTTTTATTTTATTTTACCTACAAAATCTAGGGATCAGAACTTTTGCATTCATAAAGACTACTCATTATGCTGAAATCTAACACATGTAATAGTAAATTGCACACCAAAATTGACAATAGCAGTCTAAAATCCTTGATTTTGAACTGTTTAAAGTCAGAACAAGCCAGAATTGCTGAAGACTTAATGATACATTATGCTTTCTTCTGAGGTCTTAGGAGACTTATATTGAGCATGACAGGCATCTTCTCCAAGATTAAAAGGGCTTGAACCCTTTTTGGCATACCAAAGACTGCAAGACCTTTAAGCACTGTTCTTTTAAGGACAGTTTTCATTACATTGATATCTAGTGAATCATGGAGTATGTGATTTCTTAATGAACTGGCATTGTTCATTGTGGCAACCACTCCAAATCATAACCAAATGAGAATTTAGCAGTCTCATGCTAAAGTTGACAAAGCTGATATCAAGTGCACTAGTGCGCTTGGAAAACCCAACTGGTAATGCCTCAATTGTTTGTCAAATCTTTCACACACACGCGCACACACAAAAACAACTCTTATTTCTTTGCTAAATGAAATTTGAGCAGATGCAGATGAGTCACTGCCAGCTCTAAGCCAAGAGGCTCCATCCCTATTTCATCAAGTATGAATAATTTCTGGGGGAGTCAAACAGTGCCTCTGAATGTGTTGGGGCTCTTACAATGTCATTGATATCAAAAATACACTTTTCCTCTGCACCATTTACAAGGTATTCTGAAAGGTTAAGGATAACCAGATTGTCAAGTGGCCACCATAGCCATTTGTCACCTTTTTGTAGGTGGGAAAATTTGAGGCAGAGAAAGGTTAAGACACCTGCCATGGCTGTGCTGTGAGTGGTAATCCAGAGTTGAAATCACTGCTCCTCTGAATGGGAACATCTGCTAATTTCAGGGGAACTAGCAGTCTCACTAGGGTCTGACTTTGAATCTTATTTTGGACTCTTCTATAGTCTCTACATACAGTGAAGAAAGAAGAACCCACTTTGTTTCCTGAATTGCAAAAGCAACAGAACTCTCCTCCCTCCACAAGGAAATGCATAGTTTGTTTTTTTTTTTCATTGTGTAGCAAAAACTATACTTTAAAAACGTAGTATTATCAAATCATGTCTGTAAGGGATAGAAAAACAATAACGATACTTCATCTTAACTCCTTTAGAGGCCCATTAAGCATGGTGAAATAATCCACCATTTTTAAAACACATAAAAAGGCTAGTATGGCATAGGAAGACACGTGTCCAAACAGTTAAAATACCATACTGATAACATAGAAACAAGTGATATATTTTCCTCTAAAACAAATGTAAGAATGTGATCTAATGGTCATAGTGTAAATGTGGGAGTGAGAAGACCCTGCCATTGAAGACTTCTGAATTTCTTATAGTGTTTAATATTTCACTGGAAAAGATTCTTAAGAAAAATAATACTGTATTTGGCATGATTTCCCCTTGTATGTAGATATACATTTTCTTTTGGGTAAAATTCTCAAATGTGTTTCATACAGCCCCAAAATATCTTTTCCCAAGCCTGAATTCTTTTTACTTCAGCAGTTTATTTGACTGTAGTCATCATTTACATTGGTGTGTGTTAAATAGTAAAAATATCCATGACTGGAAGGGGTAGCTGTGATTTCACTCCCTCTGACCATTTTCAGCTGAAATGAAATGTGTCATGTAAAACAGTAATGAAAGTTCTCCGGCATTTCTTTCCTGCACTCCAAGCTAGACGCCTAAGGCACACTGAAAGATGATGAAGAACCTCTTTTTCTTGCCCAAAGGCATACCATCAATAATGTCATCTTTCCTCATCGCTGATGTCTATTTCCTTGGTCAGTGATTTTCTCTTTCTCAGATCTTTTTGAGGTAAATGTAATACGTAATACAACCCCATGGATGCTGTGATTTGTAAACAGTTTTCTGCTTTTTGAATGATGGTTTTGGGCCATCTTGTTTGTGCACATAGGAACAGGTAGACACAGATTCATGAATATACTTAGGTAACTGATTGCAGTTAAAAATTCAGTGAGAATTTGGTGCTGAAAAGGCATTGTTACACATAATTTTAGCCCATTTGTTGTCTGTGTACACCAGGAGCAAACCGCTGTAGAACACCCAACTCTTGATTGTAATGGAGGGATTCACCCAAAGCTACCCAATCCTCCTTTTCAATCAGAAATCAATCTTACAGTACTGTGGGGTTAGTATGAAACCTAATGTATTATTACCAATGAAAAAAAACCTCAGACAGAGAATATATTAATTTGTCCAGTTCCATTATTTTGAGAAGTAGATCTGTAAATAATACTATTTTTTTTTTTTTTCCAGATGTGATTTCTTTAAAGGCTAGTAGGACAACATCACAAAACAGTATAACCCTAGGAAATATAATTGAAATGATTTTTAAATCTTGACCTTGTAATGTCAGCTTCTGCAATTCTGAATGGTGTTTGGCGGTGTGACATTGGGATTGCTTAGCATTTGCCATGTAATTTGGCACTTTGCACTCCCTGATGGGCTTCAAATACCTAAACTTAATATTCTCTTCATGACAAATAGTTTAAATGCAAGTTATATGTTGAGATTCCAAATCTAAATTGTCCTGCAGCTCTCTTCAGTTTTCATTGTTGAACTTTGCCTCTTCCCAACCAAAACTACTACTTGCTGCTAAACACAATAAGGTATCAGGTTTGGTAATCGCTGAAGCTGGTTTCATCCCAGGAAGACAGGTTCTCTTTCACTGGGCATGAAAGATTTTGAAGATATCCTTAGAGCCGATGGCCCTCTGTCATCTGGAAGATGGACAGCCTTTCCTACTCATCACCAATTTTAAACAAAGCCCAATTTTGAATTTCAGTTCTCTCAGTCAGAGCCTTACTGCAGTCATTTTCTGATGTTGGATAAAGTAAAATTATATTATAATTTGGACTAAATTTTTTACCGAGATTTTGCCACTCCAACTTGACACATGAAGTGTTTGCACATGAAGTAACTCACTGCAATGGGTGCCCATGATGAGCTAATAGCAGACTACAGCAGAAATCTGGACATAATATTACCATTATTTGCAAAAGAAATGTAGCATATTTTATGGTGAGGCCTATTCATAAAAGGTTTTATTTTTTTTTACTTCTGAAACTTTAGTTTATAGGACTGAGTTTTTAACAGAAATTTAAAAGATTGTTTGCTGTTTAGATTGATTGCTCTTTTTGTATTTAGGGTAGTGGATATGTGGATGCTATCAGAAGGGCAGTGAAATGACAGATCTTCATGGCTACAAAGTTAATACCTTGACTGATCAAACATCAAACCACAGAAGCCATTTTTAAAAATGATGGATTTACAGTCAATACTGCTGGCTATAGGAAAATTGCTCTTGCAGAATCAAAGTGATTCATTGCTAGTTAATATATGCTAGAGCTTGGCATAGTAACAGCAGGTATATACCTAGGAGTTTCTTCTGTGCCCATCATAGGATTAAGAGTGGGGAATATTTTCCCTATGCTACTGTAAAGATCTCTTTCTCATTTTCTCTTTAAGAATCAATTTTACACTATTTTTTAAAAATTGAATATGGATTTAAAATCAGAGTTTAGCTGGAAAAAAAAATCCTAATGTACATCAGGAAAAGAAGAAAAAAAAAAGTACAGCACGTTTGTAACCCAGAGCTCAAAATAAATTAAAACAAACAAAACCAAAAGAAATCCACCCCCCCCCCCTCAAAAAACAAAACAACAACAAAAAACCACACCAAAACAGCCCATTTAATTTTTTGTCTAATGATATTCTATCTGTCTTCACCAGGAACTTTGCCTAGGAGTTGCAGGAATTATTGCTTTGCATGAATCACCAGTATGTTTATGCCTAATGCTGATTAGAGCATGTTCAGAAAAACAATGAACAAAACATTTTCAGACTATTAGGTATTAATTCATTCTAACCTATACATTTAGGAAAGGAGAGACTGCATAAAATGTTTCACACAGAAATAAAGAAACATACATAATATATTAAAAATTGTCCTGTATAAACATTTAGCACAGGGAACAGACACTGCATGAAAAGGAAACTTCTGTAAAAACAGTAATTCCTTTGGTTCTTTTTCAAAACCAGCTTGTTTTGAATTTCTGATGAAAACCTTTTGTGGTGTTTACTTATTTACATTTGTTTATTTATGCAATTATTTATTTGAACACAGACTTGATAAGTCAAATAAATGCTCGCTGTCCATCACAGAGTCATTTTAGAAGGATTTATCAGTATTGCTAGCAGTTAGAAATTGTATTATTATTATTTTCTTCTTCCCAAACTAGTGCTTTTAAATGAGTCACATTCCAAAGAATCAGCCTGCTGCCTAATCAAAGTGAGTTGTCAGAGAATTGCTAGGAGCTTCCTGAAAAAATCAGACCTTTCAAAATTGTGTGCTAAAATCATTAGAAGCTTTTGAAAACCGTTTCCTCTTTTTTTCATTCGGTATCTTTGACTGAAGTCAAACATGGGAGAGTCATTATGTTAGCTACCTCTCAGGTAAGTAGTGATGATTTGTGAGGAAATTAGTAGGAGCAAGTTAGGTAAATAGTGATTTGAAGGAGAAAGAACCTTCTTGGTATATGGAAAGTGATAAACTGTGGTACAGGTAAAGGCTGGCAATAAATTCCCACAGGGAAGTAACAGACTTACTGATTAGGATGCAAATAAGTGTGGGGGGGGCATCTTAAATCTGATTTAAATGCAAAGAACAGTTTCCAGGAGATGGGTGGGTATCACAACAAGGCCAGATAAAGAAGATGCCAATCGAGAAAAGAGTTAAATCGATCTATCAAAATTATCACCATGCTAAGGTCCTTTATATACAAAAAACAAAACAAAACAAAACAAAACAGAACCTATATAGAATAAAAATGATACAGGGTTCCTTATAGCGTGAGCGACATGGCAGAGACTAAATATGGAGTGCTTAATGGCATGTGGCAGACTGAGAGGAAGGACTCAAAATTTCTCAGTTTCTTCTTTTTCAGATACTTTTTCTGTATTCTTACAAAATGCTCTCTGACCTTTAATATTTTTGTTTATTGGATGTGTTTGGAGATACAGTTTTTTGAATAGTATTCCTGTACTTCTGTACAACTTCTAGAAAACGTGTTATTTTCCTCATATGGAGTCAAAAGGAAATGTCATCCTTTGTATTGTAAAGGGTTGTGTTTGAATTATATTTTAGTTTCAAGTATCTTTGTTCAATCAACCACCTAAGCAGTAGAGGCACTCTCACACTTAGCTCATATTCATTCCACTGGGGATTTGGCCTTACGCCTTGTTTAAAGCCCCTTGGAATCAAGGATTCGTTGCTATAGTTGGCCATGGAAGAACACACTGAATTGCTTCTTCAGCTGGGGTTGAGAAGCTCGCGTGTCTCCAACTCTGTGACCAAAGGCTATGCTAGCCTCCTCAAATCATTGCTGGCAGGGTGGCTGCAGCCCTAAGAACAGCAAATATGCTCTCTGTCTACAGCTGTGGAATAATTTGTCTTATCCAAGCGCAGTCTTCTCACCCAGTGCCTCTGCTCTGGGACTCAAAACTGGCGGATAAAAACTGTATAACACAAAGGAAAAGCTCAGACTCAAATCAAAACCATCTCTTGTCTCCACAGAGATACCAGTGAAGCTACCTTAATTGTGAAGGATTCTTTGCCTCTAAAAATAGACTGAAAGCAACCAACTTACTATGTATAGATGTTAAGCTACATGTACATGTTTCCTTGGCTTGGAAAATTAAATTGAATCAGTGGAATAATTTAAAGCATTTTTTTTATATATATATATTTAAACTACTAATACTTTAGGTTGTAGAATTTAATTAAGTGGCATCCTTTGAAAGCAAGGTATTAATTAAATACTCACTAACTGAAAAAAAGGAATCAGGGTTAAATTCAAAATTATGATGTTAACTGAGTGTTTATTATTGGTACAAGGTGACCAGAGAACTATAATCCATCTATTGTTATATTTGGTTGAACTGTTGATTAATGAAACTGTTGATGAAGCAGAAAGGAAGGCTCCACAGAGCCTGATCAGGAAACAGATGAGATGGAAAATGAGGTTCTTGTGTCTAACATCTGCATTATGACTCCTGATAAGAATAAAATGGCCTGGCTCCACAGAGACCTCAGCAGAGCCTGACGCAGGTGTTACTTCACTAACTGTTACCCATGAACTGAAAGCAGATAAATTTACCTCCATAGTTACATGCTTTGCTTTAGTTCCTTGTTGACGGACAAATTTTATTTCTGGACATAAGAATATTCTGGCTGGTGGAACTGCTTCCAGTCTGAGACTTCTGGCAAAGAAGGCAACTGTCTCAGTTCTGCTAATTTTTATTTATTATATTTTTAAACAAAATTGTAACCATTTTTAACATTTCCTTTTCTTTGGCCACCTGTAAGAGAAACTTGATATTAAGGACTTCTATGCCACTTTGTCATCTTCCGGAGAAACTGCTGCACCTTGCTTGGAAATAGGAAGGTCCCCTGAATGTTAGGAATAGCAACAGACAATCCAATCAAGGTATGCCTATCTGAAGTGGGAAGAGGCAATGTCTGAGACAGACTGGGATCCTTTTCGTGGAAACAATGGAAGTGCAGATGATTATAGCCCATGATTTGACCTTTTATGTTTTCTAAATATTTTTGTTGTTGTTGTTTTTAATGTATAAGCTTGGATAATTAAATAAAATTTGAACCATTTCTTTAGTTCTCTAGCAAGAGAAAAGGAACTGCTAGCCTTTTCCCTTTCCCTTTCCCTTTCCCTTTCCCTTTCCTTTTCCCTTTCCCTTTCCCTTTCCCTTTCCCTTTCCCTTTCCCTTTCCCTTTCCCTATCCCTTTTCCTTTGCCTTTCCCTCTTTTCCCTTTCCCTTTCCTCTCCAAACCGCATGTAAGAGTTTTCTTTTAGGTACCAAGACATTGCAGGACTTCCTTTAACATAGTCAATTTTATACGTAACTGAAAAAATAGAGCATTATTTTTCACCAGGATGTTGTTATTGCACATGCCATGATCACAGCATCCTTGGCTCATTCCCTTTGCCTGCCAGGTATCTCATTGAGGTGCTGTGTCCTTCAGAGTGACAAGAGAGCAACCCTATTAGACACCGAGGGTGACATAAATGTTCTCAGAATGCTTATGAAGGAATTTTCTCCTTTCTGCAGACTTTTAACACTGTTTAGTACAAAAGGTTAATTGTGAGATAAGCTCCTATCTTCCTGTTTTGACTTTGCAGCTCTTGTAAAAATAGATGATGGGAAATAATTGTGATGATCTTTAGACCTCAATTTTAAAGATTTCATTAAACTTTAGACAATGCAATTTCTTCTAAGTTGTTCTTAACATGCATTTATCAAACAGGTATTTATCTGCTTGTAGAGCAATGCATCTGAGAGAAGGTGGCTAGTACTGCATTACATCCCTGACACACTAAAGGCAGAATTTATCCAATCAATAGTTTTCATGAAAACTCTGTGGATGAAATAACCTGCTGAGTAATTAATATCCAGATATAAATTATTAAATAAAGGTTAAAAAGTGTATATAATAAAAGACTATCTTCAAGTGATTTAAAATGTTCTTACAGAATAATCTTTCTAAAATATGGTACATAACTGGCAGCAATCCAACATTAAAATAATTTACAGGAAGATTTATAACATATAGTTAAAATCTCATCGGGAGAATTTGATTAATCGCGTTATCTTGGTTGCTCATTCTGGGTACATGCTTTTTAATAGTCAAGAAAAACAAGAGAAATAGTAAGACGGTTTTAAAGAAAGCAACACAGTCATGAATTATGAGAAATAGGACTGTTGGAAAAAAAGGAAGACTGAAAGCAGATCTGATAACACCTTTTGCAAATTAGGAAGCTGTGAAAAAGAATGGCAGTTGTTTTTCTCCGTGGTTTCCAATCATTTAAGAGGAAGGAATTGGTCTCATTTACACTGAGAGGGATGTAATTTTGAAAAGATTTCCAAAATATAAGACTTGTTGAAAGAAGATGTATAGTCAAGATGTGGAGCGTTCAATGCTGACTACTGCCACTGCTGAATGTTTGTCAGGGTCATGGAGCTGACCAGACGAAGGGCAGAATAGGAAGAAAAAAGCTGGGCTGGATGACATTTTGAGCTTCCTTTTAGCTCTGTATTTCAATGATGTACCCTCAAAATCCAGATTTTCTAATTAATGCTATTTGATTTGGTCTTTCTCTTCTGTGTTCTTTGAAAGAAGCTTGTTTAGTAATCTGTATGTTTCCTTTCCAGTGCAGACCTGTATTCTATTTCTTATTGCTAATTTATTTCTCAGACAGCAATTACTTCTCATCTAAGAATTTATTGTCATTAAAATATACATTAAAAATAAACAGTTTCCAAAGTGAATTCTGATGTTTTAAAGTGCAAAAATTAATATAATTAGGATTAGATTCTTCCATTAATAGAGTTTTTTCATAAAAATATAAGTGATTGTCAGATTATAACAGAAATTGATTGATTGTGTCACCATTCAGCAAAAACAGTATTTCTTAATAGAAGTGTCTGACCTTGGTACAGAGGGAAGAGCAAGATATAATAAATGTGTTTGTTACTTTATTTATCTCCTTTGGCAAAGAAAATTAAATGTCCTTAAAACTAATATATTTTCCTTCTGTTTAAAATTGACATTAAAACTGCATGTCTCAAGAAAAATACACTGAGTACACCACTTTAATAATTGTATTGATCAGGCTGTCCTGCTAGACAATAGAATTGTCTTGTACTGATGCCCCTTGGTACTGTAATTTTACTACCCATTCTATTAGAAAATGGTTTTAGCTCAAATTTTAGAATATACTTAAAATACGTTGTCAGGGAGTTTAGGGATTAAAAACTGTCAAGGCATTTGAAACACTAGGATTCAACAGAAGCCCCAGCAACAACAGATCTTCATTGAAGTAAGAACGTATAATAAAAAATTTATTTTGGAGGACAGAAGAGAAGACTCAGTACTGGTTTGCTTCAGTATCATTAAATGTACCACCTAGTTTGGTGCTGCTGATCGTCAATATTTAAAAAACAGGACTGACCACCAGAAACAATCAGTAAGAAAAAGCCATTGTACTGCTTCACCTGGACATTCACAGAAGTGTTGCTTGGCAGAGCATTTCTTCCTTCTCACTGAATACTTCAGACGAAGAAATGCTTAACACAGTTCCACCTGACAATAGACAGAAGTAGAGTTAGCCCTGTAACGTAGCAAAAAGCTCTCCTTGTGGGAATAATACATGTACTCTCTGATTTTCAGCACATAAAGCATTAAAGTTTCTTCAGGTAAAGAGAATAAAATACTGTGAAACTGCATTCTCTGAAACTCATCTGTCACATTTAAAATAATGCACTTACAGCATAATTTATTTAGCTTATCTTCTTTTTTTCTTTTTTTTTTTTTTTTTTCCTGTGTGTGGCCTTTGTTCCTCTGAATGTTTATATTAAACTGTTTTTCCCTTCTGTTTGTTATACTCCACTATTCAATTCTTCTGAAAGCTTGTTTACAAACAAAGCCAGAAATAATTGATATTAAAATGCAAACACAATATAAGCAACCTGCCTTCACTGCATAAAGATACATAGAAAAGAAGCATATTACACCATTCTGTACCCTGAATGTGCACCCAAAATAAATACAGTCCGTTGCTAAATACTTCTTTCATCTCATAATGGGCCATTAGTGAGCTGTCTGTGTATGCCAATAGCAGCTGCAAACAAACAGCTAGAACCAGCTAGGAGTAAACATGCCACATTTGGATGTAGACAGGAGGAAAAGTTCGGGCTGTCTTCACACTTTCTCTATATTCACTGGCTCCTGGGGAGCCATTATATAATGCGTATCAACTCAGGGAGAAGAAAATCAGACTAAAATATAGTTTCAGGCAGCATTAGAATGGAATCTAGAATATAAATAGAATAGGACATGCTGCAAATGCTGTTACGTGAAAGTCGTAACAGCTGTGCAATGCCTAAGATTAAAGCTTGATGAAATTTTTTTGAAGAGGTCAGTCTTTCATTGGAAAGTGCTTATTCAGAATAAGCTTTACAAGAATTTATAAGAACATTTATAAGAAATTATATAAGAAGTATTCACAACTCTTTGTTTACATTTTCTCAACTTGTTTCTTCTTCCCTTCTGTGGAAAACTTCTTATTGTTGAGATTTGGTTCTGATGCAGACCAAAAAGCAGCTTTGCTCTTTCCTCCTTCTCTTGTTGCAAGTTTTGAAAATGAGATGTTTCTGCGGGATGGAAATTTTGGCTTAGTAAACATCTGTCCTTTCACAAAACTACCATGAATTTTGACAGAGTAATCAGCAGGATATGAGTGGAGCTATGGATTTGAACATTGGGTTGGCAGAGTAATTCTAACGGAGAGAAGTGCACTGAAGTCTAGGTTGAAACTGGGAATTGGCATTAATATCAGAGCAAGGGGGCATTGGCAGAACCACGTAGTAGGAGCATGATCTGGTTGTTTATACCTCTAAACAAGTAAAGCCTCCCTAAACTTTCCTTGAATGATTCAGACTAGTAGATGTACTGTGCTCAGAGCACAAGATAGACGTTATTGACTGTATTTTCCATCTAATTTGTGATGCTTGGTGTTGATTTGTATCTTGCAATGGAATCCTTATGGATTGCACAGGAATAAGAAGCAGAGCACAGTACAGAGTTATGCAGAATACATTAGTTTTTGACCATATGATTAAAGCCATTAACAGTTTCCTTTAAATCACCAGTACTGAACTGTTCATTCTTTTTGTGTTTTTAGAAGTAATGCAATATTTGGATTTCAATCTTGTTTGGCAGTCTCCAGGCATTATTATAATAGACTGTTCCCTGGCCAAGCTAGTAAACAACTTGCCAAAAAAATTTTCCCAGCTAAACACAGACTTTCTGTCATTCACTTATTGGTATAATTTTTCATCTTTAGCCTTTTCTTGCTACATTTACAACAGGCTGGCAATCACTTGATTAAACCTCAAATTGCTTGCGCGTTTGTTTGGAGGAAAAAGAAACTTGCATTTATGTATATCAAACTGTAAAAGGATCAAGAAGCTTGACAATTGTAGAGCGAAGTTTTGAGGTGGTGTCTAAAAACTATCAAGTAGCAGCATGTTAGAAGGTAGCTTTGCACACACTCAACCTTTCCTATTCAAGCCATCAAATGAGTCAACTCAGCATCCAGCGAGTTATTGATAAATGGAACTGGCTCTCTAGGGAAGTAGAATAAATGTTAACAGAGAGTGTGCTTTAATCCACATTCTGGTAAGTCCAGCCTGCCTGCCTTTTGGTGTGGAAGGGGGGTTGCACTGCCGCTTTCCAGTTATATCTTTTATATTTTTTGAATTTTTGCCTGCATAAAAAGCAGAAGAATTTTTCCGAGATTTATTGAATTCTGGAGCTGAAATGAATCACGGGCTGTATCAGACTACAATAATCTCGACACATTCAGATTACTACTAGTTTATCACGTGCTCTGGTACATTTGGCATTAAACCATTAAAAAAAATCTATGTGCTAAATTAAATAAAATATTGGGAGAAAAATAAATCAAATAAAAGTTGGGAAACTTCTACGATCCAGGACTAGATTTCTGGTCAAAATGGAAACATTTTTCCTAGTTACATGCCACAACGGTGAAAACATGAGGGCTGAGGTCCCTCAAATGCCATATTGACAGATTTGGACAGTCTCCAGTCTCTTTGCATTTTCTCCTCTTCAGGCGAATTTATTCTATAAAAATAAATTATTCTTAACCTAATTTTCCCTTGACCAAAAGAAGGTTTACATTAGAGTCCATACATTAAGTCAAACCAGGGTATGGGCTTTCAGTGAAAACCTTCCCAAGACAGGTTAAAAGAATTGTGCACAATCTGAATGATATTTCCAAAATGGAAACAAAAAGAACATGACATATTTTAGAGTTACATTTGTTGAGCTTGTATTATCTAATATGGACATGTCCTTCCAAATGTAAAAGTGCAGTTGAAAGAAAGCCAGATTTCCACATATGAAGTAAAATATATAAAGCTATGTTTTTACATAGGTTTAGAATATCAAGTCAAACCCTTTCTACAAGTTTTGGTTTTAGTTAAGTTTAGGAGAGAGTAACTCTTTAAACAGTCCCATTCATTTCAGAAAGTGGATTCCTGTTCAATTGTATGAAGTACTGAGCTGACTTTATCATCTAGTATTTTTATTGACTTTTGGGCCGATGATCTGCTTAACTTCTCAGAAGACGGAGGAAAGGGAGAGGGAAATTTTGAAAATTTGGATCTGATAGAAAACCCTATTGCAGGGAGATGTGGTTGCCCTGTCTTTGCCAGCGTGGCTATTCCTGCTGTCCATTCCAAAATGTGCTGCGGTGGGAAGAATCTTACGGCACGGCACGTCCATGAGCTCACACTTCAGACTGCATCTTGATCATTTTTAGGAATCTGGTGGAAGTTAGAGACACACCTTAGTCGGTTCTGTGATCCACACAGTAACAATATTGTTAAGTGCAGCAAAATAATTTTTTTTTTCTGGTCAACAACAGAACCACCCAACAACACAAATTCTGTGCTTTAAATTTGCAGCTTGCACTGGACACTTGCATCTCACTGAAGGAGGAAAATAATTTTTACACCACTGATTTCTGTGATCTTGCTTCTAATGAACCCCTAGCTAATTATTTTTCCTTTCTAGAATGGCACTCTATTTCCTAGATGGTTTCCAATCTTTATCCCTCCCACAAGTCACACCTAATGAAGGATGTTAAAAGATAGTTTTGCAGTAGCTGTTTTGGGGCATTCCACCCAGAAATCTAGAGGACCAAACAATTAAAGAACAACTTGCAATATTTTATTTAAGAAGAATTCATTAACTTTGTTCTAATGTGCAAGATGGAGAAACATAGTCCAGTATGGGAACTGGAAAATACGAGTTCATCTTTCTGCCTTACCATTCTCCTGTTACTTTTGATACAGCAAAGGATTCTGCTGAGTCCCTGCTCCCTTTCAACATAACAGTGGCATCAATATCACTGTATTTCAAAGCATTGAACTAAAGAGCTGGAGTGCTCATGGTAATAGGTTAAAGGATACTGAACAAATTACACACTTTTTTTTTTTTTTTTTTTTTTTTTTTTTTTTTTAAATGGTAAACTCCTGTGTATTTACAAGCCTTGCTATTTGTCCTTACTTGCCATATTGGCATTCAGGAGGCAGATGCCTAAGCAGACAGACCATAAAATTTGATTTCCCTCAATATAGCACTTTCTGATATGAAATATCTGCTGTTTATGTGTACATCTATGTGTGTGTATGTATATATCTGTATATGTGGCTATCATAAGTTAGTCTTAGCCTCCAGACACACCATTAAATTCTCATATTGCTGAGAAGTTGGAATATGTTGGTTTCCCAAGAGATCCTGTTTTCATTGCCTACTGTATTATTGACTCAGTGAGAGCCTGAAATAGGCTTACCTGCTGTTCTCCATGAAAAAAGTAGGAGCCAGGCTCTTGCTGATTCAAAACAAAAGATCTAGCATGGAGATCAGGAAGGGATTATCATGGTATATGTTCTTCCCAGCACTCAGCCTCCTAAAATTTCTTGTTTGGAGCCCTCTTGGGTAGGAGCTACAGTTAGCTTCAGTTTACACTGGTAGTTAAGTATTTTTCCATAAAACTCATTGCAACAGTGAAAATAAGGGGAGTTGGTTGAAATTTTAGGCCAATCATTTTCGATATATATATATATATATATTTACATTAATACTAACATATATTTGTTCTTACTTTTAAAAACTGTAAGCACAAGATAAAAAATCTGAAATAATTTAGATTTCATTATGTATTGATATATATTCATATGCGCACAGGAGGTGAAATTTTAAATTTGTGTCATAGCCTTACTGACATTTCTGGAGCTACACTTATTTAGCTGAGCTGACAACATGGGACTGTTGCAACAGATTTCAGGTAGCTAACAGAGGCTTATTTAATTATCTCTTGTCTTTTTCAATGCTTAACAAAAGTAGCATTTGCCTTAGAAATTCATCTCTTTTAACAAAAGCTATGGATAATTTTATCTAAAATGTAAGTTATGGAGACCATCTCTTGAAGGCAATCATAATAGTTTGACCCCAATGTATAAACTTCTGAAGTTCTTTCCTCTCTTCTGTTTTGTAAAGAGAAAAGAATAATCCATTTATTCCCTAATCTCTTAAAATAGCTATAAACCCTCAGACCTCAGACCAGAACAAGTTCTGCTGAATCACTACAAAAATGTTGTTCTTTATAGGCTGACACTGGTAGGGATTTGCAACGTAAAGTCATAAGCCTGCCTCTCACACTATGTACAGTTTGAACAGTCAAGATGGACATGAAGTGGGGAAGGAAGCTAAATTATTCAGGAAAAAATTGGAAACACAGATAGAGAATGACTGCCCAAGGTCAGTGGCTTGGCACGTGTGCCATTGTCTTCTTTTCTTTTCAGGTTGCCTCTAATGTAGTTCATTGCTTGTCTGCTAGAGCAGCCTTTTTTCTTGTAGAGTTGTCTTTCCCATTTTACTTTCTCACTCTGTGGTTTCCTTAATAATTAGGAAGTATTCTTAATTAAGTTTTGTTAATTTGAAGAGAAAGGACCATTATATACCTTGGATGAGAAATGCTATACAAGGGTTGATTATTACAATGATGATGATTATTAAGTATTTCAGACTATCTGCTCTATTGACAACCTGTTTGCAATCTTTATTTTTATATGAATATTCATAAAGCCTGTACAGATATAAAGTATGACACTTGGCAACATTTATGCAATTAAATACACATTTAAATTCTGCAGGTAGTAGTGGAAATTAAAATCTTCAGACTGATTAGAAGAAGGTTAGGGTCTATTAATCCCCATCCCCACCATCTATACATCTATCCTTGTAGCTATCTGTCCTCTCTAGATGTTTCAGCGCTGTTCATCTGCACCCTTGAATTACAAAATAGTTTAACCTTTTATCATAGTGTAAAACGATACAACTTCTTTAAAAATGAATATGCATTAATAAACATTATTTACATAAATATCCACAGTGATGTCTTAATCTCTCAAATGTAGAAGTGTTGTTTCCATGCAATCACAAAACTTAATAGCTTTTCACTGTGAAGAAAAGTATCCCATTTGAACAAACTAAAAAGAGTAAAGTGAGATGAGGCCTCCGCTTGTTTGACAGGTAGAAATTTCCTTTTGATAAAATCATTAATTGTTCCTTAGTTCCTGAAAGATCCCAAAGTTAGGTTTTTTCTAGAGTTACCTTCTAGCTAATTGGCACATTTCCCCTTCTCAACCTTTGCTCAGGGCTGCAGTGGGTGATGGTTGTTACTGGTCTCTCTACATCATGAAAAAAGTAATCAGAACTAACATTCATTTCCTGATTGACTGCATGCTCCATTTCTGAATTTTTCTCACTTTACATCTCAAGGCAATGACATATTTGCATTAGTATTTTTGCCCAAGTGAAATATTGTATGTGTTGAAGTTCTGTTTGTGTTTTTTATCGTCTTTCTTGAAAGAGAAAAGAAGGGTAGTGGTAAAAGCTGACTTAAAATGTTCCTGTCTATTGTATTTGAACAAACAATACTACTGCATTCGTTTGAAGTATCCTTCAGAGTGACTGTTTACCCTTTTGTATGGCCCTGAGAGTCCATTTATTTCACACATCAATTACACACTTGACATTTTAACACTGTGTCTCTGATTTTAATGGGTTTTAGGAACTGCATTATGATTAGAGAGAAATGTTTCATTCAGGAAAGGAGACACCAATCCCTTACATTAAGAACAGAAACATAAATGACAAAATGTTAAAATTAACCCAACTGGAACTCAATAAAAGGACAAAATACCTGTAGAATTTCTATCTGTAAATCTGTTTCTTCTGTGTAAGTCCAGAAAGTACACTGCTGGTATACTTAACATTTTTTGGTTCTACGCTATTAAGAATAGGATTTCCCCCACAGCTGTTGTATGTCATAGCCTTTAGCATTGTTTCAATGAGGATTCAGTGGAATTAGAACAAGACTGAAATCACTAGAAATGAAGTTCCAAGGGAAATTTCCAAGTAGTAACTTTGCAGTGTTTACAGTTTTTCTCTTCCTAAGAAGCATCATTTAGTCTGAACATCAACTACATGTGGTTGAAATCGTTTTTAACTCTTGCCTCTCAGAGTCATTCTGTTCATTTATTTCTTTTAATAAAATATTTTTCACTAATAGCAATTAGTCCAAAGCAAAGGTACTTTTTTCAGTATGACACTTTTGAGAGCTGTATTAGATTGCCTCAGTCAGAAAAAAATAAATCTACAAGTCATTTTACAACAAATTTGTTTTTATTTTACTAGCAGCTGCGTATCAAAAACTTTTGTGTTAATGGAACTTGATAACTGGACTTTGACCTTCCGCTAAGTTTATTAATTGTTTAAACTTAATGTAGGTTCCTGACTTTGCAGAAATCAGAGATGGGAATGCTTGACAAAAGAAAATGGTTTCAGTTACTATGTGAAAATAAGGAAAACTATAGGCAAAAAAAAAAAAAAAAATCCAGAAAAATAGAAGTCAGATTTTATCCTATTTATTCTTCCTTCAGTTTATGCTTTAGCTACTTTAGGAAGCTCTTGAACTAAGAGTTTTCAGCCTATATAAGCATCCATATCAAGAATACTTAACTTGTGTTAAACGAGATAGATGTTTCCCAGAAAAAAAAAAAAAAAAAAAAAAAAGGTGAAAAGAAGTCTATTCAAATTCTGGGATCTATAGTCCAGCCAAGTATTTTCTTTTTGCCATTAATATTAAAAACAGAGTACATGTAAATTTACTTTTAACTGAAACCAATTTACATGTGGGAGTGAGCAAAACTTCCTCCCTTTAGAAAGTCTATCTGTAAACTCTATGACATGAGCCTGTGAGTAAGGCTGATGTATATGTATCAGCTTCAGTAACTCTGGGCAGAAGGGAATGAGTTTTCAAAGAATAATTCCATTTAATCTATGTGCATATGTCATCCCTTATTCAAGATACTTTGCAAATTCCCCTCAAAGTGTCCATAGAACAAAAGAACCCATTACCATTTCAATCCAGGAAAATTATGACTAGGTTTTAAAGAGTGTCTTATGCCAGAATGGAATTCATAATATTACATTTGATTGAATCTACATAATGTGGCACTTAGTCTGCCTTAGGACTGTAAACCTTGACCTGGGAGGCTACCAATGGATATCTGAGAACCTCACTGCAAATCAAATCATTTGGTAGAAGGAGGCCATTAGGACTCAGATCTGACAGCCTAATTCTGACCTCCCTACATGACTGGGAAGAAGGTAGAGCAAAGCTCTAGTCTGGAACCTTATCATTAAGAAAGTGCTTACAAAGCAGCTCCCCAGCACCAACAAGCTGTTGCTCCTAGGATCTATCCGAGTGAGTGATCCTAGTACTTCTGAAGGCAGAGTGTGTAGGGCATGCTTTCTGATAATTTAAATTAATCTATTTGGCTGAGAGTTAATGAGGTGAAAGCATGCTAGACAATTATTTCAGGTGAGTTTGCATCTTATCATGCATGATGCTAATTTATTGTGCTGCCCAGGGAGATAGGCCAGGAGGCCCACAGGTAAGGTCCTATGTTGCTACCTTGCTGCCCATCAGGATCTCTAAGAAAGGTGCAGAAAGGTAAATAGATAGGCTGTTTGCAGCTTCCAATGAGAATTGTTGCAGAAGATGAGAAAGATGAGAACCTGTTTCTGATGTGAATTTTTTTTTTTTTTTTTTTTCCTGCTGGAATTATTTCTGTCTTATAAATGAAAATGAGAAGTTTTATGGTGTTGCTGTTTAATGTACTTAAATTCTGATCTGACACACTATGCTGTCACTACCTGAGGTAAATTAAAACTTCATCAAAGAGTTATGCAGATCTTGTGGGCTAGACTGTGTAGGACATAATGCATAAATTGTAGCACTTGGCCCAAGGCACTATCAATCATGTACACTTCCAGGTACAATTTCGTCTCTATTTTCCCTAGTTCCAGTGTGCAAATACAGAAGGAGAGCAGAAAGTTATTGGTTTATACAGTGTTGGCCTCAAGATTCAAACCAGCATGTGATTCACTTACTTAGAAATCAAAAGGAAATTTGCAAATAAATATTGGACGAGGTATATTCAAATCAGCTTTTCAAGAGTTAGAAACATATAGAAAATGAAAGTTGTGCTTCTCTAAAATTCACTTGCAGGAGTCGGATCATCAAGGAGAATAGTATACCAGATCTCATGGTCAAAGAGCAACTGCTGTCTACAGGTGCTGTATTAGAGGCAAAATAGGACACAAACTGCACAACCCAAACATCTACTCATCTCCTGCCGTACCCCTCCCATGTGGCTCAAGAGCTGTGGGTAGTGATAGGTGCACAGCAATTGCTGTTTGTAATATCTGCAACATGGCAATTGCATGAGACTTCTAAAGGATGTTTATATTCTCTTCCAAGATGCAGCATGTAGATTAAATTATATTTAGGTGCATACATGGAAATATCGGAGAAGTCTGGGTGGCTATAAATTCATAGGGTCAAATATTGATTTTTTGACTTAGTTATATACTGCTTTATTGAGTAAATGCCCCAGTGGAAAGCTACAGGAGTAAACTACTATCTTTATTAGTAAAGATATCTGACACTTGGAACTGTGTTGTTAAATCATTTTTTTCATTTTTTTTTTCTACAGAAATAGTGTTCAGCTATAATAAGTTACTGAGTTAGTTTTTATTTATTTATTTAAGAAAAACAAAACAAAACAACAACAAAAAATCAAACAAGCACCATGCCCACAAAATGAATTAGCAGTGATTTTGAAAAAGGAACACCTTTAAATGAGCAACTTATCTGTTCAATAAGAAATAAAATCTGCTTTAACTCTTTCAAGGAAAACCATGGAGCTGTTAGTATGTTCAGTTATTCATACAGAGCAGAATTTTTTTCTGCTAAGTCTAGATAATTGTTCTCCCTTGTGATAAATATAATTGAGATCACAATTGCAGTTTTGAACACCAAGTATCCATTTGACTTCAATTACATTGTATTTAGAAAATGTACCAAAGTGTAAATGTGAAGGTTTACAGACACAAGTAAAAATATAATACACAAGCAGGGGAAAGAAAGGAACAAACATTTGTGGTGAAATTTACCGGTTTTTACAGTTTTCGTCTCCAAAACCACATTCAGTACTCCCTGTGCTGTTTCATCTGTGATAAGCTGCTGTGTCCATGGCTGAGGAAGTAAGACACAGACACTGTCCAGACCCCTGTTGTTTCTGTAACATAATAATTTTGACCATCAGTTCTTTCAGTGACCTGAGGTTATACCCTCAGAGATGTGGCCTAAGTCAGATTCAAGAGAAAGTTTTTATTAACAGGTGTGCAAATCTGTATGCACTCAAAACGTAAGATGTGATGGCTTTCTGTACAGATAGATTTTGGTTTTAATCATTTATAAAGTACTTGTGGGCCTGACTCAGGAGGCTGCAGCATTGCCAGATTCCATCTGCAGCTATGACTGCAAGCATCTTATTGATTATGATGTCAATTTTCTCTGATGAAAGAATTAGAAGTCAATAGGAAAGGTGTATTTTGAGGACAGAAATTGGTCTATAGTTTATTGACTGGTAACTCTCAAATTATTAGAACAGATAATGAAGGAGAGAAATAGCACTATGCTTTTATCACTTCGTGTAATTACACAGTTTCCTGGTGCATGTTTCTTGCCCTAAGTGGCTGCAAAGCTGACAGATATGCTTTGGTACCGTCTTGTAGCAGAAATTACTCCCCTGACTAATACTTTGAAGGAACCCATGTACCACTGAATTACTGACTGTCCAGTATGTTCAGATTGGACAGTGGCCATTGCCAAGCATGATCTCGAGTAGTTCCGCAAGATAAACTAAGGAGAGAACAACCTGATTGGAGTAAATATGAACCAATCGTTTAATTTAGCAAGCACTTAGCATCTTGAAGTATGCATGTAGTCCTACTGTTTTAAGAGGAGTACCCTGAAATTAAAGTTATGGACATCTTCTGTCTTATGCCATTAAAGCCTTGAGGAAAAAAATGGTAAAACCTCTTATCCCTTGATGTTTACTGATGCTACAGCTAACTAGAAATTTTTTAAAAGTCTGACTTTTCAAATGCCTGAGCCTTAAAAAAAAGTAAAATAAAAACATCTGTGGCCAAAACCAACCCATCAAGATTCCAAGTAAACAGTGAATATACATATTAAAAATAAATAAATAAATAACCTAAGCCTAGGACTTTTGTTCATTGTCTCTTTCAATTATGACTTCCTGTGTATCTGCTCTGATGGTCAGTTTCTTCTACTTTTTGACTGAAAAATCAAGACATCTTGCAAAGCATTTATCATTTGTCAGTGTAGATTTCAAATGATTCAACCACACCAGAATGGCCAGAGACTATTTGATCTCCAGGGCTGTGTCAAGGGAGGTTGTAATTTCCATCTGCAAGCAGTTGCACACAATCAGAGTTGTGTGAGGTATTGAAGAAAACCTAATTTTAGGCAGCCAGACTTCAAAGACTAGTTTCCATATGTTCCTTACACAGAGACAGGCTCCTGCTGAGTTAAGCTCCTGCCTCTGACTCATTGTCTACAGACAAAATCAGGAGTCCAGGGAGTTAAGCTTTCTAAAATTCAATTTGTACTTAAAAATAGATGGTAGAAATATTTCTGAGTTTTAGATAACAAGTAGGCCAGACTTGATAAATAATAATTCATCCATACACTGAAGTGACTCAAAACTTATTTTTCAAAGCTAGATTCCTCAACAAACTGTGCATGATACAGGCTCATAATGGCGAGAAGAAATGTGTCTTACAATCCAATACATTTGTTTTATGCTGGGGTCCATTGAAAAGGCTTAGTGCCAGCTTCTTTTAGGTAGAAGATCAGATGCTGTCAGGCCTCCAAAGGCAATGTTTAATGTAAATGTCAAATACCATATATTTTAACTTCAAATTTATGATCAAGTGTTCCATTGGAGTGCCAGTCCAACTGAATGGTACAAATTAATTTTGAAGTATTTCTTATATGACCATTTGAAGATGTATGTTGCCCAGTTGCTTTGTTATTAATATCCCCTATATTTTCTTTCATAAGCATTATCAAGCAGGAACGTTGTTTTGGGGTGTAGAGAAAGCTGAGCTTTATCTCCTGATGCTGTGGTTTTGGGTCAGGTTTTGATGCTTTTAATTAGAAAATTAGTATCACTTTATACCACAGGTAGTCCCACTTATCAGCTTCACACCCAGACATGAAATGAGGACTATTTAACTGGACTTCCATGTGTCAGCAAATACATTCTGTATTTATGGTTCTTCAGTTTTTTAGGAACTTAATTGCCCTTCACAAGTTCCCTAAAATATTTAGTGCTCTAGGATGAATTTCTTCAGGTTCTAAGTGCATCTGAATATGGGTACCATTCCTTATTGTGGTATGCAAGCCTGTCTTTTTGTTGAAATCAGCATATAATATATCTGGGTCTGTGGTGGAAAACTGAGATAGTAAATACAAGGAATAATTGAGACTTCCCTGTCATCTCATATTTGCTCTTTTTCCCCTGTTAGGTAATCTGTACCTTTTGTCACCTCCTCACTGTACTGAGAGAATCTTTTCCTGCAATGCCTGATATTCCTCGCTAGTAATAACTGCCCTTTGACCTTGTTTTTTTCTGATTGTATACCTATCTAGTATAATACCTTTCTATTCCTCGCTTATGGTATGTTCATTTTTGATTTTTAGCTTCTTTAAAGAGTCATGACAATCTCTTTCCTCTATGGTAGGATCTTTTGACTTTCAGTTTTTAATATAGTCTATTTTAATAACTGCCAGTTCTCAAGAACTTCATTTTAATTTAGAATTTCTTCCCAGAAGATCCAACCTGCCATTTCCCTTAATCAGTTGAGTTTCACTGTTCTTATGCACTGCTCTTTACAATAGATAACTCAATTTCTTGATATTTTTTCACCAAATTGCTTTGTACTTTCAAATTCTTACTTAGCTTCTCCTTATGAATCAGAACCAAACTCATGGCACCTGAGTAACTTCCTTTGCCATCTGGACAAATGAACCTGTACCTAAACATAGAAAGTGGTTTTTGGACAGCCTGTATTTTCCAGATTTTTTCAATGTATAATTTGGTAATAAAATCTGGCTTTACAATTTTGTCCTTTGAATTTGTGTATTAACTCTAATTGCATGTGATTTTCCTCTTTCCTCTACTGACTGGTAACCTGCTGTGTACAAAATATTTGAAATGTTAGCGTTCTTTAATTTTTTTGGAGAAAGAGGAAAATACTTAGGGCGAGATTTCCAAAGGATGTCATCTCTCTCTTTTT
The DNA here is from genome assembly GCA_011074415.1 of Stictonetta naevosa. NCBI lineage: Eukaryota > Metazoa > Chordata > Aves > Anseriformes > Anatidae > Stictonetta > Stictonetta naevosa. The sequence continues at coordinate 13,001,080 of CM021711.1, forward strand.
CTTACAATTAAGCAGACAAGACAGCCTTGAACCAGCAGAGAGGCAACAGTATTGCCCTCCTTCTTTTATAAAGGGAATATGAAACATAATGGTTTTCCAAAGGTCATTTCTGATGTCCATGGAGAATGTGAGATCTGCTTTAAAACGCATTAATTCCAGCCCACTCTCTAAGTGACGGGTAGTTTTTCCTCAAATTCATCTAAATCTAGTTTACTTTGTAACAGTTATTCAGGTTCTTTGTCATCACAATTTGATATCATTTAATTAATTGCTTCACACTTAGGAATTTTTAATCCTTGCTGAAGTATAAATTGCCTTTTTAGAGGTTTCTTTGGACCAACAGATTGTGGTGAAAAAGTGGGGGCAAGGTTTAAGTGAATCAGAAATCTTATTTCTGTTTCATATATTTTCAGGGCAGATTTTCCTGTCCATAAATGTTTTACACATGTATTTATGTATGTATATATTTAATTTTATGTTATTGACTGTTGGTTTTCTACCAACAGTTTAGATAACAGCGGGATGTGTTGTTTATCCAGTTACTGAGTAGCCTTAGATGTGAATAATGTATTCTTAGCCTTGCTTCTCACAGTTACCAGTAATTGGAAAGAGGGAAAGGATGGCAGGGCCACAGCTGACAGGGTCAGGTCTTTGCTCCTTTAGGAAGGAGGGAAAGAATCACACACCTCTGCTCACGGAGCTGCTATTAACACTGTTAGATCCTACACAGCCCTCAGCTGGCTGCACCCTCTGCTCCTACATTTATGCCTAGAAGGAGCTGCCTTGCATTCATACCCACTCAACATGCTTTTCGTTTCTTTTCTGGTATTTTTTGTTTGTTTGTTTTAAACATTTTACACACAATTCTACCCTGCCTCTTTCAAATTCAAATTCCTCTGGTTCTCCCCTCAAGCTTCTTAAACGTGGAGCAGCCACACAGCAAGGCGAGCCCAGCTGACTCCTGTACTCTGAATATCCTGTGTAGAGGGGAGACTGATTTACTTTTGAAGTGTTGGTGGATGTGATAAAGGTATTGAACCTGTTTTCTAAAAACCCTGGAATTGGTCCCTGGAGTCCCTTGGCTGGTCTCTCTGTTCACAAGTAATAATATCTGTAATAAACACACAAAGAGCTGCCCAGAAGATGAAAACCTAAAATTTATTCCCAAGCAGCACTCAGTTTTGTTCATCCAAATAACAAAGTGCAAATAATTTTAAAGGTAATCCTTTATTCAGAACTAAGAAGCAGCAGAGATGGGAAAGAAAGAGGCCAGAAAAGGAAGGACACAAAGGTGCTCATAAAAGCTGGAGACTGATAGCAGTGGGCAAAGCAAACTGATCCGAGAGATTTGTCAGTGTTCCTGCTGCTTACAATGCCCTGGTTTTGTTTTTCCCTGGTTGAATTTCTGCTGAATATTGGCTGGCAAATGTACTCTTGGCTTGTGTAACTGCTAGTTATTATTTATCACGCAGCTTAGGAGCTGCAGATAGACCTTTTTTTTTTTTTTTTGACTGGCCACATGCCAGCTCAAAGCAGAAGGATATTTGCTTCCACAAAGAGGTTAAAATTACAAAAGGATAAAATGACTAGCATACAGCTGAAGACAGAGATGCATCAGTAAACTGTTAGCCAATTCTGGATAGCAAGATGTCTTCTGGTTAGTCAGCCACTTAGCTGAAGCCAGGTATACAGAACAACACATCCTATTTAAGAAGCCAAATGTGATATCCTAAATTTGGAACCATTTGTAGCTGTGCTGGAGCAGGTCAGAGGCCAGGTAACAAACGTAAGAAAGAAAGCCTCATCTCTTTCTTTTTTAGAACAATAATTGTCTGCCCATAGTAAGGTTTCCTCCACGCTAGTTCAGCTATACCTGGTGTGTACGAGAATCCTTACTCAAGCCTTTTTCACTGCTCTTCCGCCCTATACCAATATGAAGTCCAGCTGAAGTCTAGGAGAAAAAGATCTGTAGTTTTATGGTAGGTTCATGCTGTGGTAGCTTATACCAGAAAAGCTGAAACTTTTCAGGCAGGGTTCTTTTATATTATTCCCAGGGTTAGATACAGTAAAACGTGTAAGTTGAGCAATTAAATGAATGAATAATATCAGTGTTGTTTTATATGTTGTTTTATTTAATAGGAAATGGAGAGGGGGTGATGACTGTGGAATGATTCATTTCTGATGCTCACTCATATATTAGCATTCCTTGTGCTTGCTTTTGTGTGTGTAATTCTGCACTTTGACAGAGAATTATTAACTGTAACTGGTTCAAAACTGAATGCACAAAGGTTCAGTGGCCTCCTCACTGCATGGAAAAATGCTGCTAAAATATCAGCTTGCACTTCTTTATGTTCTTTAAAAGTTAGATAATCAAGGGCTAGAAGTTCTCCAGGACATTTAAATGTTGGATATAGCAAGAGGACAGTATGGTTCAGAAGCCTGCTTGGGATTCTGCAGCTTGGTTGCTGCAATACTTGAAGATAGGGGGCTTTGACTGAAGAAGCACGGTACCAATTTCAGCTGTCACCTGTAAACAGCATTGCAGTGGTTATATTCGTTTTGACATTTAAAATGCCAGCAGGATGTTTTAGGCCTCATTTGAGTACTCCTGTGGAATTTATAGAGATTTCCTATGCTATCCCTAGATGCCAGGTCTGGGACAGAGGTAGAAACCATCTTCTGAGTCTTTGGTGCTTCCGTGCAAGCATTAGTTCAACACTTATAGAACTTTTCAGTGGAATATATTGGAACTGAATCAGTTTGGAGGGAACAGATTTATCTGGTCAGTACCTGGACATTTAATGTGTGCAATTCACATCCTACTGTGAATTAACTGCCACCTGTTCCCAGATTATCTCAGAACTATGCACAGCAGTCTTTGCTGTGACTGCAGCCTGGATATACTGTGCTTCCCAGCAGGGAATGATAATACTTCCCTCCTGAGCAGGGTCGTGGTGAGGCAAGAAACAGATTGTTAGGTATGTTGGTACCCTAGCAAGGAGTAGTTGGATGGACGCTAGTGTAACATTTTGTAATATCTATGGATATTAATAATGCATTTAAATCTTAGTTCCTACTAATCTTATTTTGCTTCAAACTCTGGCACAAGGGAATCTCCCAAGGTCAGTGTGGGTAAGGGGGAGACAGTGGGACAAAGGATCTGTACAGCTGCACTCCAGACCTTTCGGCTATAGGACATAAAACTTGGATCCACTTTGTGCACGTCTATTTCCAGATCACAAATTTAAAATATATATATAATAAGTATGGCATACAGCAGTATTTAGTTATCTTTTCTATATAATGAAAAAGATGTTCTGAACATATGAGGTTCTCTTATCTTCAGTATTTTTAGTTTTGATGTGGCTCTCTGATTGCCTTAAGAGTGTCTACAGGGCTTTCTTGCATTTGTAGGGAATTTACATTTTAAACTGCATATGATGTACTTTCTCTACACTGTTCTAATTTCTAACTGTCCTTTTGATTATTAGCATTTTTTTTTGCCACAAGTCGAGGTACTTTGCTCCTTTCTAGCCACAAAGCTTCTGTATTTTCCCCCAAACTATTTACTGCCCAACATGCTTCCATATCCCTTTCTACAGGCAGGTATTTGCATTTCAGTTGTACCCTATGCTTGCAGATTAGCCTAATTTGTTCTCCTTTTTAATTTTTATACTTCAAGGGTATAGGGAAGACAAATGCTGTTCTGAATGTTTAGCTTTCTGAGGTTTATTTTAATTGACACAGCTCTTCACTGAAGAACAGCCAATTCTTTTCCAGCTCTTGCTCTTCTTGAAGGTGAGCTGGAGGGGATGGAGACCATCCCCTGTCACCAGTGGAGGCCAGGGGCTGTTGCAGTCTGGCTCTGCTTCAGGGAACCCTGCTCAGCACCAACCTCTAGCCCAACTCCCTCATCTTCTTTGGCTTCTCTAATTTGAGTTTCTGTGTAATGTTTATTCCTGGCCACCATTGCTCACAGGCACTTTTTGATCCTTGCAAAACCTCTTGAGAAAAAACAATTCATAGAGCACCATCAGAGTCACTGCCTCTGTTTCTTAATGACATTGATCAACGTTTCTAAAATCAAACAAGTGTTTTGTGTCGTTTAGTTAATTCAAGCAAGGCTCAGAAAGATACTGTTCATGTCAGGTACTGCTGGTTTGTAGCCACCTTCCTCATTGGTGTTGCTTTCTTGCAATTTTTTGTCTACTGGCTTGGACTTTAATTTACATGAACCTTATACCACCATGGCACAGAATTTTATGACAAGTACTTTTTGGAGGAATTTGAGCATTTTCTCTCTTTGTCCTAGTAAACACTAAGACAAAATTCCCAGGTATCAGCATTTTCTAGGTTGGTATCTATTGTGTTGGATGAGAGTCTTTGTGACTGCTAATTGTGTTCTGATGGAATAGCTATGATTGCACCTTTAGGATTAATTCCTATTTAGGGAACTTTAAAGCATAGTTAGGATCAAGTGGAATTTTTTTAGTGCTTCAAAATGGCACTGATAGGGATGGTTTGGAGACATTCTCTTATACACAAAGTGGATTGCAGAAACTTACAGAAAATGCACTTTCTGTTGGAGAAATATAGACAAAGAAGATTTTATCCTGAAAAAAATAAATATCTAAAAAGTCATAACTGCTACAGTAGTTATTTATTTTCTACTGGATTTAATTATTCTCTCCAGTGTAGTTAAAAAGCCCCCAATATTTCATTCTCATAAGAACAGCTGTTACTATGCACAAGCTTGCATTTGTGATTGGACTACCTTTAATATTTATTTGCTATCTTTGTTGTATTTCAGTAAAAGTAAGTTATTTGGAATTATATTTATTTTCCTCATTGGTTTACAGCTCCATAATGCTTGCTTATGAGCTCATTCCCTTGAAAACAGTAACTGCTTTCATTACAAATAAAGGAGAGAGAAGTGTCATATATCAAGGGCTCTCTTGTTCTGGTTTTCATTTTACATGAATCTTAGAATTGCAAGGATGTTCAGATAAACAACTCAGCTTTATATGACATTTATATGACTAAAGAATTTAGAGACTGTTTGACTTTTAGACATGACTATTGAATCCCTTGGTGTCTTCTCAAGCAGGGCAGCATTCAGTGAGAGAGTGAGTTTCAGAGTCTGGCTATTAAAGTTAAAATAAATTAATGTTATTTATGTGGATAAGAAAAAAGACAGTTGAGAACTCTTGCTAAAAATGGCATTAAGGAGTACTGGCTATTTACACGATATACATTTGTACAATGTATTGGTACACATTGTGATTGTGCTCAACTAGCAGTTCCTACTTGATTTTCAACTCCCTCTGGGGATACCTGTGTTTTACCTCTTATCACCACGCACTGCCAAATGAGAAAAGCAGAGCACATGCCATGGGACGCAGGTCCGTTCAGCGGGGTGAGCTGGCAGAGGTGCCAGCTAACATCAGGCTGCTTGCCAGGACAGAGGCAGGAGCAGACATACAGCTCGCCTGGGCTAGCAAATAGATCATGCTGCACTGGCAGGCTGGTAACAAAGCACCTGGTGTTTCTTTCCAAGGGTCAGGATCAATGTCTTCATGCATTTCAGTCAATGGTGTGTGTGTGTATATACAGATTATATATATATATCTGTACACCATTTCATGTTTCTCATGAGAATGAGGTTTGTAATATCTCTAATATCTCATATACATGTATGTATTCATACACCTCTAACTACCTATGACACACAGATATACTGAAGTTTGTTTTTGTGTCATGTATGAGGTGGCTGCCTTCCTAATTTGAACTTCTTGCTAGAATCCTAGATTTGTTGAAGAGGTGCTTCTTCTGAAACCCCAGAGCCTGCTTTGTTACCAGCACCGCTGATGTTATTCTTTCCTGAGCAGCGGCTCGGCGTGCTGGCGGTGCTGTCCCAGATGCAGCTGCCTAGCAACCTCTCCTGCAAAGTTGCAGTCTGGAGCTCCTGGCTAGCACCTTCTCATCTGGGTTTTCTTCATTCTCTCACCAGACCATGCATCAAAACTGTCCTATCCCTTTTGCCTTCAGGAGTGGCAGTAAGGGTGGATTGTCACCTGTCAGGTCTGACTGCCTTTATCAGTTCATCCTAACACGTATTTTTTTAGCCTCCTCTTTACTTTTACATTTACTTTTTTTCCTTTTATTTTTTTTTTCGTTTTGTTGTTGCTATACAGGGGACAGTAGAGGCTGTAGTGCTTGTGGACGATACACTGAAGCAGTGCCAGTTGCCTGGTCTCTCAGGAGCTAATGAAGAGTAAGACAGGATGGGTTTACATGGTTGACTTGTACAAACAGCCATTGCAGGGATTTCACCAGAAAACAGAGAAAAAGGAGAGAATAAAACAAAGCAGTTCTCCTTGTCTATTAATATGCATAACAGGAGCTACTTCCTGAGGCATCTCTATTTTAATAGAGTAATTTGGAGTATTTTTGAAAGCAAATGCAATTAGCATTGATTCTTTTTTTCAGAATGACACTACTTAAGGTACCCAAATGCGAACCCAAGATGTCCTTTTCTTACGTCCTCTGAGAGGATACTCCAACACATGCACTTCACTTTCTGTCAGGTGGAAAAGGCTTTATCTGACATCTCTCTGCAAACCCACACAAATGGCTCCTTTCCCTCACTTTACCTCAGTGGTGATTAATGGACTTTCTGCACCAGTGAAATGCATTTCTAGGAAACCTTTTTATTACTGTTTCTTGTATCAGTTCTCAGTGCCCCATTGTGCTAGGTGTTGCACAGACATGGTATCAACTTTTCAAATTGCTCAGCGTTGGCTTTAGTGTACACAGTTAGTCTGGAGAGTCCCTGGGTTCTCAGAGGTCAGCAATGAATTGTGGCTGGAGTTTGGATCTCAGGAAGCTGTTTTCTCTGGCTACTGTCCAAAACACAATAGCTGATCACCCCAGCATGTACCCTCCTTGTAGGTCCTATGACTCCCAGTTTGTGTCTGTGTGGGAGGCAGCACCTGTCCCCCTGGAGCTGCTCCTGGGCTCTCCCCGCAGTGAGGGGCGCTGGGCCATGCCTCCCTGCCCCTGTGAGACTGGAAAGCAGTATGGGCATGCAGCCACACCGAGGAACTGGAAAGACTTGTGTTCCCTATTTCAGATGTAATCCAAGCACCTGTACTTTCCAAATGGTTCTCCAGAGTTGACCCCAAGTAAGAAATAGCTGACAGTCCAAGCAGTTTAGATACCACATTCGCCAGATGTGCAAAGAGCATGCTTAGAGCTGTGCCATTGCAATCCACTAGGTGAGAAATTGAGGCACAGCGGGATTATCTGATCTGCTCAAGGCCTAAGTGCACTTATTGCAAGTCTGGCAACGATACCAGTTTTGTCCAGATTTCCCCAGTTTCCATCAATAATTTAATTCGTAATCATTTTCCTTCTTTTTCATTCATAAAATGCTTTGAATATGCTGTGAATCATATGCTGGATTTACTTTGGAGGTACATCTCTCATGTATTTATTTACTTCTGGACAACTGCTGTGGCATCAAACAGTAGACGGCCCTGGCGACTAGTTGTCCTAGCAGGTGAGCTGGCAGTAATTGCAGGAGCTTCCAGGGCTGATTCTTGTTTTATGATCTCTCTTACACTCTGCTCTCCAGTTCCAGAAGTGTTTGGTTACTCTTTTCATTACTGCGACATCTCAGCGAGGGCAGAAGAGTGACATTGCCACTAATGCTGCTGTGAGGATTAGCTGGCAGCTGACAGACCGATGGCCTCACAGCTCTCTTCCTAGGTGCAACAAGCTTCCAGAACTGCAGGAGAAGTATCTCACATATACCTGAGAGAAGGTGGGAGGTCTGCTCTCCTGTTCGTGCCCAGAAATGGCACCAGCAGCTTCTGGTGAGGAGAGAGGAGGGAGAAGAGAGTACAGCTTTGAAATATGCCACCCAGGTGCAAAATGAATGGGAGAAACTTGGAATACAAAATGAATTTTCTCATAACAGCTAAGGAAAAAAAATGCAGCAGTTGATAAACGCTCTTGTTATATAAGTGCAACATTCTTTGTCAGCTCCATGTTTTCAGTTCTCCAAAGCTCAGGAGAACTGCTGTGAATGATGTGCCCAGGATTTTTAGGAGCTATGTGCTTCCTTACATTTGTTTCTCTTCCTTATCTTATTTATATGAGGTTAGACGCACACATTATTTCAGCCCCAAGAGAAATAGGCCAGCTCATTTCAGCTTTTCAAAACTAGATGAAAAAGAGACTCCATAGTCTGGATACTATTTTAAGGCTCACAAACATAGTCTCACACATTAAAGATTCTCCTGAGATAACGAATCTGTCATTGTTTTCAGAGTGGGATGTAGAAAATTATTTTTGTACCAGAAACTTTCAAAAGAAAACCAGAACTGACTTCTCAAAATTGAAACAAAACCGTTGACTGCAATTACACAGAGGACCCTTTCTTCACTCTAAATCATAGTCTGTTAGAATCTGTACATCTTGATTGCTCCCAACACAGCACAGGCTCAGCCTGACCACAGTGTTTCCCAGAGTTTCAAAGGCAGTAACCAGATGCAATGCAGCCAGCAGAGGGATTGCTGGTCACTGCTGCCTTGGGTGGGGTGAAGCCGGGAACTCATAGGGAATTCCAAAGTCCCATCACTTGGTGAATATGGAAAAGAGAAGCCCAGATTCAGCCCAGGGAAGAGGCTGAGGGGAGGCCTTGTGGCGGCCTGCAGCTCCCTCATGAGGGGAACGGAGGGGCAGGCGCTGAGCTGTGCTCTCTGGGGACAGTGACAGGACCCGAGGGAACGGCATGGAGCTGGGACAGGGGAGGGTCAGGCTGGGGGTTAGGGAAAGGTTCTGCACCCAGAGGGTGGTCGGGCACTGGGACAGGCTGCCCAGGGCAGTGGTCATGGCCCTGAGCCTGCCGGAGTTCAAGAAGCATGTGCACAACGCTCTCAGATATAGGGCCTGGTTTTTGGGTGGTCCTGTGAAGACCCAGGAGTTGGACTTGATGATGATCCTTGTGGGTCCCTTCCAACTCAGGATATCCTAAGATTCTTCAAGAAAGTGAAGCTTTAAAGTTCTTTGGTGGTTCAGGGGATTACATACATGGGTCATAACGTCCCTTATAGTGCAGGATATTCGGTGGTTACACTCAAAAACTGTAGGGGGAGAATGAAAAGTGCTGCCCCAAGTAAGCAGAATTTGCATGTGTTTTTCCTCTTCTCTGGACATATTTCAGTTTTTCAGTTTAAAATAGCAGAGCAAAATGAATGAAGACAAGTTTTTTTTTTTGTTGTTGTTGTTGTTTTTTGTAATATATATATAATATTTATTTATTTATTTTAACTGGAGATCATTCTATTGAAACATGAAAAAAATGTTTATGTTCTCTTAAACACAGACATCCAAATTCTGCCTCTGGTGAGGAGTTACTCTGACCTCGCTCTGCAGTCTGCACTGCTGAGATAAAGAAGCTTGTGGCAAAGAGTTTGCATTTCTTAATCTTTTTGAAATGAAACAAAGTCTATATTTTGTGGATGTGAGTTCTGAGAAGCGTGGGCTCCTGAGCCCTTTCTCAAGCACTTGAGCTCCCTACTCTAGTAGTAGCAGTGGAGACTGGCAGGGCACCATAACTCAGAAAGCATGGTTAGTGGGATCAATTGTTTAAAAACATTAACATTAGCTTTTAAAATTATTATTATTTTGCAGGACATTAGAATTTATTCCATTTGGTAAATCTCTGGGAAATGGAAGTCTGAACTTGGAGTACATGTAAGAAAAATTGGCATTGTCGAGTGATCTTGCTTAGCTGCAATGTTAGCAAGGGAAACATCAAGTCTGTGTTTTTCAAGCAGACTTAAAAAATCCTGGTGCTTGTGTAATTTTGATCATTGGAGAACAGGTTATAAACTTGCACTGGGAATTTTGCAGGCTAGATTAACTAAATTATTTCTGTTTTACTAAATTTACATAACTACGAAATTGTGCAATGTTAGCTTGCCTTATTCAGGAACTACAAGTATACAAGTATACAAGTATATATTCAGGAACTACAAGGTCACTCCTGATTAAAGTCAATGGATAGGCAGGGTGCATTAGTTCTAAGCATTGTTGTCTTTGGTTTATAAAGACTATTAATGACCAATATGCAGGCATACTAGACTGCATGCCTATCTTGCTCTTCAGTCTATATCAAACACGTTTTCCATGTGTTGAGATACCATGGCTGAGAGCTGGACCCCTGTGCTGGGGCCTTTGTTTGTTCCCTGAATTGGTATGAGTTACGTAGCAGGGCACAGGGAGCGCCTTCAGGGACATGTCTGTGTGTTTTCAGAAGATAACAGTATACCAAGAATAGCTAAAGAGAAATTCTTCAGTTTAACCAATAAACTGATAATGTGGAAAGTTGGACCTGTCTGACTGAATATATGAAAAACAGGTGAATACGTATCACAGCTCTGCCTGGTTTAAGTGTGAGCATCACGACACTAAGATCAAGATCCTATCTTAATTAAACATTAACCTTCCTTTCACTGATGTTCATTTTTAGAGTATGTTGTGGTATGTCAAAATCATGAAAGTCAGGCTCAAGTGACCATTTTATTGTGAGTTTAGATGCGTGATGTTCAGTTCCAGGGAAATTGCCTACCCAAATGCACTGCTCGCTGCATTGCTTTGCCAGCAGACAAGCATCGAACTACTGGTAATGGACATGACTGTAGAGCAGGAAACACCTCTAAAGATGCAAACATATTTAGAAAGGAATTTGTATACCCAGTGTTCATTTATTTTTAATGGGATGTAAACATACAAATTTGTAGATGTCTCTGGGAATCTCCTCCTTGTTCATTTGGGAAACCTGCCAAAAACGATGGCAATTGCTTGAGCTGGAATTAATGTCTTTATTTTTTGTTTGGAGGTGGAAGGAAGGGCATTGATTTTTCCAAGAACCTGGCAAACTGGACTGACCTAGACCAGCCATCCACTGAAAAATTAAATTCTCGGGAATTTGTTTTAAAAGACTATAGCTGTAACACAAAGTTTTTTCTGAAGACTCTGAAATTGTAAATCATGTAGTGTCACCTTGGAGTGGTATTTGACAGTGTGGCATTCATTTATATTATAGCTTTCTCAGCATCCATATCAATTGCTTTTGTAAACAAAAATTTATTCTATATATGAGATTGTGAAATGTGTTCATTTGATTCGTGTCAGTATGGAACAATGCTAGGGCCGCATGATGACATATAACCTTCTAAGAAAAACAGAGTGATTAGTGTACATAGTTCTTGTATCATGCAAGGGAAGGGTCCACCAATTCGTGTAAATAGAAGGTTTGAAGGGCGAACATTGAGACTCGAGTCTGGGAGACAAGAGGACCAAGGAATTTTTAGGAAACTGCTCACTTTTGCATGGGATGCTGCGCAAGCCTCTGATATGTGGCAAAGAGATCCACCAAATAAGGAGAAAGGGGGAGTTGAAGGACGACTGAAGGACAAAGCCTGGGAGGAAGACTACGAGCCTTCAGCACAAGAGACCCCCGGAGTGACCACCAGAGACTGATACACATGCATCCGGAGAGGGTTAGGATTCCAGGAACTAATTATAATAACCCTACCTTTTCTAGGAATAGTGATGAATATGTGTTACTCTAGGAGCATAAAAATCAGCCACCTGATGTAATAGGTGTGTGTCTTGGTGGAGCAGAGACTCCCGGCGCACCCAGCACTGTTTGCTTGCCTCTATTTGCTTAATAAATTGCAAACTTTAATTAGAATCCTATTTGGGACTCAATCATTTATCACAAGATGTTGCTCTTGATTTTGCCCCTCCGTCACTCCCCTTAACTCCTCCCCAAAACAGATGTTCCTATAAAATGGTATGTCAACTGTTCCTGAACTTTTCTTAATGATTGTGGTGGCATTTCTAATATTTCTCGGAGGCAAGTACAGCAGCTGCCACAGTAATCGTTTCACTAAGTGAATGGAATATGTTTTACCACCAAAAAAATCCAGCTATGATTTCATAATTATTGCTTCCCTTGACCAGCTCCAGAGCTAGACACTCACTCTGATAAGTCTAAATATTCCCCATTCCTAAATCCCAGGAGTGTATGAAACTCAGTGCTGCATGCTGTTGTTGTGCATGTTTAACAAATACTTTAGAGATCTGAACGATTTTGCTCGACAAACCTGGTAGGAGACATTTTGACTTAATTTCTTTGTCCTGTTCTAAGTTCTCCACCTTGCCTAGCCCTTACTCAGACCCATCATATTTAACACAAATGGATTTCCTATGAGGTATATATGGACTTCCTTTCCAGAATCTTCGATACTGCTTTTATTTCTTTTTCTGATCTTCTTGATCAGATTTACAGGAAAGGATTCAGGTAAATTTCTCAGATGTTCTGTAGGGCTTTGTTTTCTTTTGTTTTCTACCCAAATAATGAAAGGAAATTAAAATGTCTTATACATGCTTTCTGCTATAGATGAAGATCACGCAAAATGTAAGCCAGTACATGCTCTCTTTGACCTTGGTTCTTCCCTCTCTCCACTCGTCACATCTTATGCAAATGCTATGCTCCAAGGCAACAATGAACTTATTTTATTAATCTCAACAATAATTTATACAGTTTGTTTTTAATATCCCAGCCTATCTTACCAGTACTTTTTCTAATGCATCTAAAAAGTTGAAATTGCTCATATCAATCAGTCTCTATTTTTACACAATTAGCTGCCGTGAAAATAGTTTTTAGTTATCTATTAAAAACAAACAAACAAAACCAAAATGAACTAACAACTCTATCTCTGCAGAGCACTCATAGATTTTCTGAGCTTCTGATTCTGCCTTGACGTGCTGAATTGGTCGCAGTTCATTAGATTAGGATTTGAAGGGTTGCAGATGTTTGGACGTAGAGATTTCATTTGATCTGTTATACTTATTTAGGTCAGATATGAAACTGACCTAGGTCCATGTCTAAATTCTGAAAATGTTACAGTTCCATCAGTCCTAAAAAAGATGATACATATTTGGGGTATCTGGGACTGCTGTCTTGTACACTGTCATTTGCAACTGCCCCTACAAAGCATTAATGTCATGATATCTTTTCTGTTAGCCATTTATAAAATGCCCACAGCTGTAAGCATAATTCTCAGGGACAACCAGAAAACCAGTCATCGTGCAGTATTTAATAGCAATGTGTTTAATCCTAAAGACTAGTTAACACAAAGGCATTGGTGAAATCAATGCCTGTTCCTAATTGAAACTTCTAGAAGCTGTGGAGTTTAAACTCTGATTTTAGAAAGCTTAGCAGTAACCTGAGAGGAAGGGAGGAGCTATAACTAATTTTTTTTTGTTTTCGTTTTTTCTTTTTTTCTTTTCTTTTTTTTTTTTTTCCAGTTTTTGGAAGGGACCTCTCTCTAGACTTAAGGTTATGATTTTGATGTATTTGAGGAAAAACAAAAACAAACAAAAAAACAACCTATGATGAGCAGTGATTATTTCCAGATTTGTTTTGGCATACTTGTGAAGCATCCAATCTGTACAATCATCTATATTTTTCCACATTCAGTCAGATAACAAAATGTCTGGATTCAGAAAAGACCCATGCTTATTACAGTGTCTCTGGGGAAAGGAGTGTCTGGGAGAAGATGTTTATTTCATTTGACTGCTGTTGGTTCATCCAGCTGATGTTATTTGAATTTACAGTATAAGCGAACCTTGTACTAAAATGTTTATTTTTATTTATTTATTTATTTTAAAAAGGAGAAAGCAGTAGTCTGGAATATTCTATTCTATGACAATAAGAAAAATGCTTGTAAACTGAAATTGTTGCATAAAATGTAGGCTTTTTAGAAAAGAAAACAGGAGAGAATGAATTGGATCTTGAATCTTCTAGGCTTAAAATTCTAAAAAATAATCCAGAGAACGTATGACTGCATCATTTTGCATATCTCAAACCATCATCTGGTCCCACAAACAGAGACTTTTTTTTTTTTTTTTCTGTTATTGATTAGCCTTTTCTGGTTCTTAGTGACACTGATTCCTCATTTAAATCTACATCTATCTAGCTGTCTCAAGAAAGTTTCATTCTCAAAAGTGTATATACATTCTCTTGCAAATATCACAGTGAAATTTAGGAGGTGGTGTTTACCTGTTTCAGCTAAGAAAAAGCCCTGGCTATCTCTATGTTCACTGAAGATCTCACAAAATACGTTTTATAAGATCTTGATGTGCTTATAATGTGTGTCCATATGTGATTTCTTTATTGATAAATTTATGGATGTCAGAGGATTTGGATAACCTCAGGTATATAATTTATCCCATGGGCAGCTAATTCATGATAAGTGCAACAGGAACAAGGAAAGGAAATGGCAAGGTATTGTCTTTGTTAGCAAATTAGTGCTGCTACTTTGTCTTTTCAGTTTTTTCAATTATCTTAATTTAATTTTGACAACTGAATTAATCAAAGAAAATTGTCCTTTTAAAAATTTGCTGCTCAGACTACTATTCATTGATAATATTAAAAAGAAAGTATATTAACTGTCACATTCAATTTTCATCATTAAAAACATTAATGTCTGGTTTTGGGTTTGATCCAAATTGTGGTGTAGTGAATGCTGGGCTTCTATTTCTCATGTATTCCTTGCTGTCTGACAAATGAAAGTGATATGACAACTTTATGTTAAAAAAAAAGAAAAAAAAAGAACTTAGGACTCTTGCGTATACCTACATATAGTGAAATGCATAGATGTTCTTTTATCAGCCTCTCCATATAAAACCTAGACAAAATAGTGGAAAGCTAACTGTCCCTATTCCTGCTACAGATCTTTCTAACTTCCTCTGAAAGCTCAGCTTTGCCTATCTTTTTCTGTGGATTTATATACTGACAGATTTGATTTAATTGTCCCTGCCAGAGTATTCAGATAACCTTAAGAAAAAAAAAAAAAAAAAGGGTTTGGACTGCTTTCATAATTTCAGAAGACACCTGATGAAGCAGACATTGATCCAGTTCAGTCAGAAACAAACAAACAAACAAAAAAACAACCAAAACAACGGGACCCAAAGCCAGACCCAAAGCCATAAAATATACATATATATTCTCCAGTATAACCTTCAAGTCAGAATAAGAAGTAAGACTTTTTTATCCTTAAATCAACTTTTAAGTCATCTTCCACCCCAGTTAAATTGGCTCCTAGGAATGCCATCAGTAATATACAGCAGCATCTCTACTTTAAAGATAGTAAAAAATCCATACAACCAAAATACTTTCAAAGTTTAAAAATTTAAAAAGAAAAAATATTACTTAAAAATTATTTTCTACATGTTATGAAAGGAAAACATCAGCGTTGCATGTCTCAAATCTTTAATTGGTCAAAAGGCAATACTGATGAACAACGTGTGCGTGCAGAAGAGGTGATGGGCTATACAGTAATGGCTAGCAAAAATGAAAAATAAACCTTGTAAAAGCCACAGAGTGCATAATTTCACATTTAAATAATTAGTTCTGAGACAGGCACTCTGCAGAAACAACTGCTTCATCCAGCACTCCATGATCTGATTGCATGTGATCATAAATCTGCCTTCCCACTTGCCATTACCTTTTCCCCAGATAACAATTGGTTACAAAGAGATCAATCTTTTACTGGAAATACTTTCATTTAAATGATTCATTGGATCATGTTTATTATGAGGAAAAGTGTACATGATTTTGTACAATTCATTTTGATTCATTGACTTTCATTCGGATTCAGAATGAAAATAACTGTTGGAATTAGATGTCGAGGAGACATTCTAGTTTCTGTCCAGCCCTCGGTTGCCATCAGTTATTCACAATCATCCTTTATAACTTCTATATTTTTTTCTTACAACAACACTGTAAATTTGATGGAGGTATCTATAATAAATAGAAGGGGACTGAGGACATGTTGTTTGATTTGCTCAGGGACAACAGAAGAATAAGCTGCAAACAGAACAGCCTTGGACTCAGTTGACGCATGACGTGACCTCAGCTGAGAGATAGCAGTTAACGTGAGGTTTCTTATTGAAAGAATAAGTCTTGATAACTCCAGCTGGGTAGCTGGGTTGTTCAGTCAAAAATGATAGTGGATTTATAGTCACCAGTGGGCTGACAGGGGAAGGGATTCAGTATATGCTGGCATACAGATAACAATCACGGGAATAGGCACCCAAGTGCCTACAGAACAGAACAGATAGGAATAATATCCCAGAGCATGTAACACTGGACCAGCATAAAATTGTAGTCCAACTGTTTGTTTTTAGGCCTTTATCTTGTCTGTTGTTAAATATTCATGGAGGATTCAGGCTCATCAGGTCAGATATTATAGCCTTTTTAGGGAAGAGGAGGGCTTCCTTATGCAAAATAATCTGTTAGTAATGGCATTTGTAAGGGATTAGCATTTTCTTAGGTTTGACACTGCTGCAGAATTTTAAGGTCTGAGTTTTCCACCAGCTGATCCGATACCCATGAGGTAGTTGCAGCCCCCAACTGAAGTTCTAGAAGACGTTGTTTGGCAGGGCTTCCCGGGCTTGTGCTGCAGACTCCCTCCTTGCTTATTTACATGGATCCTTGGACCGTGCCTTTTCAAAATGGGGTCAAATATACAGAAAGACATGGAAATTAGAGAAAAATAAACATTGAACTTTTCTCATACTCTAAATATGAGTTGCTTCATTTTTCCAGTAACTTCATAGTTCTTGAAATGAAATTGTCAGAATGAGGACCATAAGGGAGATTTAAAGCTATTTAGGCACTTTACTCCTATTGAGATAGTCACCTGAATAACCTAAAAAAAAAAAAAAAAAAAAGCTGACCCTCTCTCTTCAAAAAGAGCTTCATTAAGCTCTAAGTGCAATATGCAAATTGCCTTTATAACCTCTTTCTTTTTACTATCTGCTTTTGCATAATGTAACAACAGGGCTTTGAGATTCATGCTGTGCTGTTTCTGCTGGGCAATCAATATACATACTGACATTGCACAACAGCGATATAAAGATTGCTCTTTCCTCCTGTAACACCAGACCATTTAAACAGCAGCTGTCTTTCTTATGAGGGAAAAAGGCAGAGTAGTTATAATTTTGAATAAAAACCTAGTCAGATTTTTTTCTTCCACCCACTATATGCCAACTAGATTGTATCAAGTAAAAGACTCTCTTGGGAGAAAGACTTAATAGCCCTTTCCTAACAAAATCAAGTTTAAGATTTAATGATGTTAGGAAAAAAAAAAAAGAAAAGTTTATTTTAACATAAACATTTAAAAATAAAACTGCAAGCAGATAAATGATCCTTTGGCTGAGATTCATTTTAAGGAGCCTTTCTGCTCTTTCAAAGCTAATAAATCGCTGCCAATAAAATATAACATGCAGAAATAAAAAGGTATTACAGATTCCATATCAGGCTTTCCAAAGTGCACTGAAGACGGGAGAGCTTTTGCCCAACTTCAGTAAGCAGCATTTCACATCTGAAGTGAGGCAGTTTTCAGAAAACATGTTACCTTCTTCTTTAGAGGGGAAAAATTAGAACCCTTCCTGCCCTTCTTCTTGCTTTAGAGAAGCCAACTGACCTAAACCCCAAACAGTTTTGTCTTCCCTGAAGTAGTCTGTGGAGTGATGCATGGGTTACTCCTCAGAGGAAATCACACTGCTTTTAATATCTTCTCAACCCAGTAGTAAATGATCATTTGGGTACATTGTGGTTCCCCATTCTTGCATCTAGTTTGTGCTCGGCTGACAGCTGTTATCTCCACCGCTGTTCTGAAACACGTTTCTACACAGGTGAATTAAATCAGTGTATTTTCTAACAACTGGGATTTCAGCTGAGCTGACTGTATGAGCTGGTACAAAAAGATAATTACTTGCTTGGTTATAGTTTACATCAGCTATCTCGTATTTTAGAGGAATGGGATATAAATATTCAAGGTTAGTGTCATATGGTTCCTACTGTATTTTCTTACAATATAACCAGGCAAACAGCAGGTGGATTATGCAGAACAGCCTCTACCGGAATAAAGCTGTAATTGAAATGGACATTGATGTCACTGAACAATTTATCTTCCTTAAAAGGGTTTTGCTTTACAAAAGAAGCTAATTTAGTCTGGGAAATTAAATTGATAGCCATGTGGGAGCATTTGTCTAATTCACTTTCAGAGTTGTATCATTAACCATGATTGTTTGATCAATATTTACAAAACAGTAGAATTTACTCAGTTGACAGATGTCAGAGTTACTCTCCTCATTACTGAAAGTAGATTCTTTGTGGGTAACCTGCAACAACATCCACCTCCTCAGGGACTCAAAATGCTAATAAGGTACTAATAATGGATTTTCAAATACACAGTGCAGTCTTCTACGGTGTTTCAGTAGGTAGCTAAAACCGGGAAAAACTTTTCTAAATCTATAACGTTAATGTACACCAGATAAAGAAATTTTGTAGTGACCTTACACCGTTAGATTAAACCTGAAGGATCGGGGACATACTACACCAAAGAGCTAGAAGAATAATTATTTCTTACATGTGAATATAAGTAAAGAGGGTGCTTCAAAGAAAGAAATGTTTCTACAATTATATATGTACTGCTAGGATTACCAATTCTCCCTCTTTAATCTTAATTTTCTTGTCTCTGTTTTACTCTACTTCCATCATGTCCGTTTTACTTATCTCTGTAGAATCTTATGTGAAAGACCTCTGGAAGTTGAACTTATGCCAAATGTTTTTTAGACTGGTACTAAAAATTATTCATGCTGAAAAATGTTCTATATGTTCCTACTTAAATAATGCAGAGAATTAGAGTGTTCATTCACTTCATTAAGGCTTTCATTCATTCCTATGATTCATATCATCAGGTATTCAACTCCACGTTGTGTGAAACATGATTATAGACCACTTCAAATGGCTTATCTGATCTTAGATCATCACTGTCCTATTTTGGGGAGAACATTTTATCAAGTGGCTAAAATATAAGGAAACTCTCCCTCCTTTCTCAACTAAACTTCACTTAATAAGAGCCCTTACTTTTGACACAGCTTTAGCAAGTTCTTGATGATTTATCACTAGCAACACTTCAGAGTCTGGATGCTGCTAAGAGATACAGAACATTGCATATTCAGAGCAAATCATAATCTCATATTTTGTCAAATAATTTTATATAAAGGAATTTGGAATATTCCTTACTAAAAGTCTCAATATTTACAGGGGAATCTGAGCTGAGAAAATTGCTACGTAGATTTGGATGTGAGATTTCAGAGCAAGGAGCTTCATTCCCTTCTGTTGCAGACAAGAAGGCTGCTTCTGTCCTGTGAGGAAGTGTTGTTCCACTGAAGCCATTATAGAGATGGTGACTTTTGAGCAGAAAGCAACTCTGAATTACATCTATTCAGGAAAGCTGGCTACAAATGGAAGCCCAGCTTCTCTCTGCACACACAGGGACACAGTGAGAAAATGATAAAGACAGGAAAGGATCAGATTCTTTCTTCTTTGTTTTAACTCCGTTTTTTCCCATTTTAGTATACGTCTTTCAAAGTTAGTAGACATCATAACCTTTGAGATATTACATGATGTATTCTAAGTATAGTTCTGTTTTTCAGTCTCTCCTACAAAAGAGAGCCATGATTATTTGTCTGTGAATCCTGTTTTCATCACTTTCATAGTTTTTAAACTTCATCTCTGTGGCTCACATTTTCACTGAAGTAGAATGAAAGTTAAACTGGAGGACTTTCTTTTGAAGTAAATGGAAATTATTCCTGGTTTGCCCTGGCTACAGTGACATCAGATTTTAATTCTTTATTGTTTCTTATTAATTTTGGTACCCCCTTTTTCTCCCTCTCCCTCTGGTTTTAAAAATAGTGCAGTTACTTCTGAATGACAAACAACACAGGAGCAGTTTCCTCTGGTTTCTTTCTTTTTTCTTTCTTTTTTTCTTTTTTTTTTTTTCTTTTTTTCCACTTGACTTGCCTTCTGCAGTTAAAATAATATATTTTCCACTTACATAATTTTATGTTCTTCTTAAACCAACATGCACAATACATAAAACACAAGTAACTTGGCTGGCTCTCATTGACATTTAGAGCCAGAAGCATGACTGCGTTATGTAAAATATGTCTTTCTTTTCCCTGCATTTCCATTTTATTACTTTTCTCATATTGTAAACACTTTAAAAAATATATACTAAGCTATTAACCAAATATCATGGTGCTTTGAGATGCCCAACCATCAGTACATGTAGCAGATTATGACTCTTACAAGGAGCTACACATCTGTTTTGGGGGGATAGATCATGCCTTTGAACAATATAAAGCAATTTCACTGACACCTGATCCTTGCATCGGCATTTACCAAGTATTTATCGCATAGGCAGTAAATGTCACTTCTACAGAAGTATTCCATGGTGTACAGCATATGGGGGAGAGGTATCTGACCTCTCATCCAGCTCCCTCTTTCTAATCAGTAAAAGTGAAGGTGAAAAGAAGCCAGGCTTCTCCCTCTTACTCATACTTTCATGCTCAGCTGTTTCAGCCCAGGAGTTGAAAGCATAACTCCTCCCTGCGACCTGTTTGAATCCAAGGCCAGGTTAACACACATAGCATGAAAGTGAGTTTTTAATTCTCTTGAGTATGAAGTCAATGCCATCTGATACCTAGTCTTTCATATTTTATGGGTTAAGTCATTCAGATTTCTTGACTTGGTAGTTATGTAAGAATACAAATGCTTCGTGCAATCCTATACTCAAATTCAATTTCTTTAGGTCAGTGTACCATGAAAAATCAGCTCTAGGTTCTCTAGGTAATGGAGTGCCATATGCTTGAACTTGTGATTTTAATTAAAATTGTCAAATCGGTACTTTTGAGAATTGTATTTCTTGGATTTCCTCCTACTCTCTTTCATCCTGGATTGAAAGTAGGAAAATAGAGACAGACATGGTGATAGATTTGACAGCTGACCTATTACTCTCCAAGAAAATGATACCATGATGGACCCTCACTAATAAGAATTTAGAAGGTATTAATGTCACTTTCAATCTAACATGTTTGACCTTTATTATGGTATTACAGAAATGATAGCTGCTCACACTCACTCTTCAGTTTTAAATGCATACTGAAAAATGTTTAAATGTGGAAAGCCCACAGATTCTAGGCAAGTTCAAGAAATTGCTTCTGACTTCAGGCATTTTCATTAATTTATGAATGACAGAATAAGTGGGCTCAAGTTGAAGGTGGCAATCTAAGGAACTAAAAATCCTGCTCATCAAACTCCATAGGAGGTTTTTCCATCTTTGGGAAGCTCTGTGATATGACTCTGCAGATTTTCATGGGTGTAGCGACATTCCATGTTCTGGGAAGAAAGCCAGAAGTTTAATCCCATTTTATAAGTGACTGGGGCCAAATTCTATTCCCAGAAAATTAAATGAGGGTTCTGTAATGGAGTTCAAAAGGATTGGGAATTGACCTCTATCTAATAACTTTCAGAATAATTTATTAAAATGATTTCACTTTTTCCACTATTATATTGCGGATGCAAATTTGTACATTGGGTTTCAGACTCAGGCAGAAGGAAAAGCAGCTAAATAAAGATTGAAATTCCAATTATGTTAACTTTATGCCTAATTTATATTTCTCCTAAAAACAATACAATGCACAAGTTCATGACTTTATAGAAAAATGTTCCAGGAAGACGCATATCTGCAAAGAGGTGCTAAATAAAAGAAACAGCTTGAAAAGCCTAATGCCCTGATCTCATTATGTCAATGTACACAACTACATCCAGACAAATGCTGTTGGACCAGGGCTACAGAGGGAATTGAAAGTCACTCATATTAGAAAATAAGTACAAGAAAGCCATAAAGGATGGAGCTAGTTTAATGTTGAACAGCCATTTTTATAATACATCATGTAAGTGATTAATCCTCAACTCCTTGCTTTCCTGTATAAACTCTCCTTGAGTAATCCTCAGCTCCTTGCTTTCCTGTATAAACTCTCCTTGAGTAACGTCTTAAGCTTATTAGAGCCCACTGCTTTATTGAACTTCTGCGATAAAGTATTTCCTATGATTAGCCTTTTGTCTGGAATACTCTCCATGGCAGAGTATAGTTGTTCCACCCAAACAGCTTTGCCTGTGACACTCGTTTGAAAATCTCATTGATGCATATGGAGTCATTCATACTTAGCAGATAACTAGGTATTTAACAAATTCCAACTGAATGTAAGTATATGGATTAATTTAATGCACAGTCAATATTGTCATAATGAATGGATCCTTTAATGAATAGGTAACTCATTTTTTTAGATTAGGACTTTCAAAGTAGTTTTGAAGGACTAACATACTAAATCCCAACAGTGCTTTTAAGATAACCTAATTTACTTGTGTACGCACACACACACACAAATAAAAATAAAATCCTCACCAAGTTTGATCTCTTAGATTTATGTGCAAAGGAGAGAGAAGAGAGAAATAAGGTGGGGTTTCAGCTGTCTCTCTTGGCTTGTCACTTAAAAAAAAGTATGAGCCCATGTAGTTTAGGAAGAAAGATGTTACAAGGAAATTCTTCACTCAGAGGATGGTGAGGCACTGGAACAAGTTGCCAAGAGAAGCTGTGGATGCCCCATCCCTGGGGGTGTTGAAGACCAGGCTGGATGGGACCCTGGACAACCTGGTCTAGTGGGTGGTTTGTCTGCCCATAGCAAGGGGGTTGGAACTGGATAGTCTTTAATGCTGCTTCCAAACCAAACTGTTCTATGGCATGATTCTGTGACATGATATGAAAGCGGAATTTCCAACATTGCATCTTCTAAAATAATTCCTTAAAACCTGTGTCAATGATGGTTCAGGTTTTTGTTTTGTTTTTTTT
>CM021711.1:13024029-13160125 GCA_011074415.1 Stictonetta naevosa
GGAAAGTGGATAGGCTGTAACCTGATGGCATTTCCAGGCCTATTTTCCAGCTTTATATTTATATTTTATAATATTTCATTATTATATTTCAAGTTCTCAATAGAATCCATTAATATAAATGCATCAATTTCTGAAAAAGGAAAAAAAAATCTAGGGAGAAAAGTGACAGCAGAGAGTAATTTGATTTCTAAGATAGCTGTCTAATGTTGTGGAACAGCAGCCTCTATTCCTTGACCACAGAGGGATGAGAAAAATCCATTCTTAATAGCCCTGCATCCTTCAGGAACAACAACAACCTCCTTCAGTTTTGGCAGCAGTCCTTATGATGGTAGTAATCCTAATTGTGGGGCCTATGGAAGTCTTTTGAAGTTTTCATTGAACATTTTAGAACGGAATACATTATAATTTGTCTTAACATCCACAGAGAAACTAAACAATACAGGATAAGATTTTTTTTTCTTTTTTAAAAGCAATTGAGAGAATATACATATACATATATTTTTTCTTAGGCTTCCCAGTATCCATCTACTGATATAATGTGGATTTTGTTATTTGTTTGCTTGTTTGTTTTACAGAAGCAAGTGCCATTTCACTGCTATGTTTAATTAATTAAACACCCCTCAGTGGTCTGTGGACAAGGTCTGTATGAGTTTATGAAACTCACTGTGTTTCTCAGTCACATAAAAAAAACCCTCATGAGATACTGATGCTGCTGGTTGTTTTTCTGTCTTTCAGTGCACCAGCTGTCACAAGCTGCGCATAAAGCAGTGATGCTCTACTTCAGAATTATTCCTGGATTCATCCTAATGATTAGATCCCTTAAATCAGTATGTGCTATTTTATGAAAATAGCACATATCATTTAAGTGAGTTCATGCGATCCCTTCCTCCTAATGTTCCCCACTTAGGAGATAAAATTCTGCAGATATCCACTGGATGCTTACAGACTGATTTCAGCACATCTGAACACTGCAATGACTATTCCAGTTCATTCTTCCACAGTGTTTTAAAGACTTTTTAAAGGGTGTTTCTTTCTGTCTCTGAGTATTGCTTCAGATACAGGGTTATACAGCTTTTTTGAAGTAAGCTATGTCTTGGCTAAGAAGCTGGCCCTGATCCTTCATATTTCCATTTATCACACTTTCTTTTGTAATAAGTAAATAATCTGTCTGGATTATTTCTAGTCTACTGATATCTATGATTTTTTATGTGCAGTGCTAAGAGCTGCCCACAGTACATCACATGGAGAGGTGTGAAGGCTGTGTAAGGTCCCAGAGGCAACCATTCATTACTCCTCTTGTCCTAGAAGTAATGGAAAATTAAACACCTGGGCCTCGCACTCTGTTTAGTATCTAGCTTCGCTGCTTACTCATTGCAACATTGGCTCACAAAGCATTCCTGCTGTCTCTTGTAAAGCCCTGAACTAAGATGTATTTAAATAGTTTCATATGAACAGTTGTGTTTCAGAGTTACATTATTAGGGATTTAAAAAACAAAACAGCAACTACAACAACAACAACAAAAACACCTTAATCTGATACCAACTGTAATGATATAAAGCTGTAATTGTTTGCTGTCAAGTAAGTCTAAGAAGAAACTTATTAGTATACAGCTTATCTGTCCATGTCTCCAGTGTTTCTTGCAGCCTGCACTCTGAAACAAGAGGTGCAGGTGGTTTTCAGAAAGACCATGAAATTCCCCCACTAATTCTCCTGATCCCACTTTTCCAAGTTTGCAATCAGTTTATTTCATACTTCCAGGGACTGGGAAGTTTTTAGCTTCTCAGCGGTGGGAATCTTAGAATCATAGAATATCCCAAGTTGGAAGGGACCCACAAGGATCATCAAGTCCAACTCCTGGTGCCACACAGGTCTACCCAAAATTTTAGACCCTGTGACTAAGTGCACAGTCCAATCGCTTCTTAAATTCAGACAGGCTCGGTGCAGCGACTACTTCACTGGGGAGCCTGTTCCAGTGTGCGATCACCCTCTCGGTGAAGAACCTCTTCCTGATATCCAGCCTAAACCTCCCCTGCCTCAGCTTAACACCATTCCTGCGGGTCCTATCATTGGAACATACACATATCCTTAAAGTTTTCATTCAAAGTGGTATTTCTGTTCAAGGATGGAATTTCTGGTGAAAACCAGAGAGATATGTGCCAAATTGATAGAAAATCAGAGGCTGATGTGGACAGCCTGCATTTGAGGAAACCAGTCTGAAATCAGAGACAGCATAACATTAAAGCTTGAGTACTTGTTTCTCACATTGCCTTTTCCTTCTATCTATCCTTTCATCTACACATCCACAAAAACCTTTGAAAGACCTTGGTTTTGTTGTAATGTTCAAAAATAAACAACAAAAAAAAGTTTTTTAAAAACTTAATTTTGCAAGAATTGAACCATTTGCCAATTAACACTGCTCATGCTGAATAATGAGGACCTCACTAAAGGCTGGGGTAATGTCCTGCTCAGTGCCAAGAAGCCATCCTAATTGGGTGCGCGGTAAGGAACGGAGTGCGTGCGTGGTCTTCAGCTTCAAGCACTGCTTGCGTCCTCCCTGAAGTTAGTGCTTCTGCTAATATGGCTCTCTCTTTAATCACGTTTAATTGCTTTGCTGAATCACACCATGTTTTCTAGGCATGGAATAATTGAAGATAATCACTTTGACTTATTGCAACCTTGGGAAAAGATTTTTGGAACTAGACTGGAAAATATATTGAAAAATAAAGAGAGGGGGGAGGTGAATTTTGAAAAACTTTCTGCTCTGTTTTGAATCATCTGCCTATAACCATGAAAAGCATCAGTTTTTACTCTCAAGTAGTTTTGTATGTGTGACCTGTGGCTGTTATAACTGCAATAAATTGGGATATGTCTCATTCCTGTCACCAGCCTGAATGTGTTTATTACAATTAAGCAAAACAGCTAAATCCCAATAAAGCTGTTTTCTGTGAGGAAAACTTTTTTACCAAGTTGAAATAAGTAAATAAGTAAAATAGCACAAAAGTATTTTTTTTCAAAACTAAATTTGAACAATATCTTATTTTCATAGTTCGTTATGAAACTTTTAGTATGTTAAATTTGAAATGCACTTTATTTTGCAATATACATTTGATATTTTATAAACAAAATTCTTGTAACTCTATAACAAGAGGAATTTTACTGGTTTTGCGTTAAACGTTTTTAATCTCCATCTTCTACACAAAAAGAATTTCGTCATAGCTCTTGTTTGTTTGTTTGTTTGTTTGTTTGTTTGTTTCTGGCAGTTTCTGATCCCTCTGTGAATCATAAATCTCCAGTAACTTTTTTTTTTCTTTTTCTTTTTTTTTTTTTTCCAATCAGGTTTTCAATATAATTTTAAAAAGGTCAGAATAATATAATTTAGTAGTGTGACTGAACACGGTAATGGCAACTCCAGGATAGCTCTACAAATTAATGTTATTTTCAGAAAAAGTAGAGTGACCACATCTACTAGGAATATTGCTTCCAATAGTGAAGTGTTCCAGGACCTTGCCATTGCGTTAAGTGGAATGATAACCAGTTGTGAACAAACGTTCCTGTATACAAAATTCTGTTTCATTTTCATCTGTTTGGTGGAGACTGTCAAGAGAATTGTATAATTCCAAATGACTCATAGTTACATTTTGGGCTCAGGCAATATGTATGTATAAATCCTGACAGGACATTACTCAAATCCTTCATGTACTGCTGTCTCTGTGTGACTGCTGGATGCTGTTTATGATTGATTCTTGATATACTCTCCTTACAACTTCCAATTTCTAAACATACTCAGCTGTAGCATGAAGCTCAAACAAACCTTCTTGTTACTGCTCAACATATATTAGGACAGCAAACACAGTCTTCAGAATTATACAGGGACTGAGAAATTATTTGCCCTTCATTCTTTGAATTAGCCTATTTAGGGTACTGAATGTGTTCTGCCTTCTTGAAGTTCTCTTAGATGAAAAATCTTTGTATTTCCTTACTGACATTTGGAGCGAAGCAGTTAATGCTGCCTGCTTAGCAGCATATATTGTCATTGATAAGTGCTGGGTGACGCTTTACAAATGCTTTGTGCTGCCATTTTCAAGAGCATATTAGCAGAGTCGTGTGAGTTCATCTGTTTGTCTGTGTATTGACATATATATTTGGACATACTTTTTAAGAAGGTACTTAATTTAACAACAGTAAAAAGAAAGTCACTTAGAACTGATTCTCATGTGCTTCCAAGCAGAATGTGTAAAACACAGCTTGTGTAAAGTCTTTGAAGGAAAGCATGAATATATCCAAAGCTTTGCTGGTTTCATGGCAAACTTGAAATTATTCTGATGTTTTTTCAAGTTTGCATGGTTTCTCTGAGTAAAACAGAACCTAATTGCAAATGACCCTGAGCTTAATTACAGTTGATTATTTCAGTGTTAGAAATCATGTGCCCAGCATGTCGCACCAAATTTCAAACTCCATAAAGAAACGACCCTTATTTACTATAACCTCTGCAAAGCATAAAGATCCGGATAAAATGGGACCTACTTTTCCCTGAAAATAGGAATGGAAATAGAGCTCTTTGTGCTAAAACAATTAATAAGAACTTAAGAGATTACTAATATCTTGCAATTTAGAAGGCCATAATTTATCAAAACATCTGTGTTTTGGAACCAGGAAAGGAGAGTTTGAGCAAGGACATTTTCTTTCAGTTAGTTCAGATGAAACTTTATTTTAATTAAAAGTCAAATGACTTTCTCTTTGACTTAAATAGTGGAGGAGGAAGATTGTAAGAACAACAACAACAACAAAAAAGCCATCTATGTTTTCTTCAGAGTGTGCAAGTAATCTTGATTCTGCCATCTTTAATCTTGCCCCATACCAAGTATACAGTTAAAGATCAAAGGAGTTGGAGAAATTGTGGACTTTTATTTTTTTTTGTTCAGAGTAAACTCGACCTCCAATGTCCACTTCAGTTAAAGCCATAAGAATCAAAAGAGAATAACAGAAGCCTATGTGAATGGCTTGCATGTTGAGGCAGTTCCAAAGCAGCCAAATTTAACCTAAAATGTGCCAAGTATCCACGCTATCCTTTGAGGTCCAGAACTGAAATATTTATTCAGTGGGACACAAGTTGCCTACAGCTGACATCTTTCAGGAACAGGTGAGGTATTTCCAAGTGCAGTGCCTCTGCCTGGGTACTGAGCCTTCTGGCTCGTGTTGCCTCACGAGGACATTCAGGTCTCCTCGCTCCCAAGGAGACACCAAAGGCTCTAGTCACTTACATATTCTCCCTCTAAAAGAGAACAGGTCACCTAGCCCTAACTCCTACATAGGAAACACAGATTTTGCCTCTTATTTGACAATTTCTTCATTTATTTTTTGAATGTTAACTGGCAGTCCTGATTGATACTATTCTATTAAAACTGCCTTGAGGGTTTTCACTTTGGGAAACCGGAATGCAAACCTCAGGTAAGAGGAGTTACAGCCATGGTCAGATGAACGCCTGAGTCCTTTTGGGGGATCTGGAGGCAGTCAGATCTTGCAGATGTTAATACAATGATCCCAACTAAAACATAAGTGGATGAAGGCAAGGAGTGAAAAGGACAGGATGAATGTATTTTTATTGGTGGTGGAGAGGAAGATCTGACTTTTAAAACAGATTTAAAACAGATTGCTTAGAATGTGGACTCAGAGTAACAGAAAGAATCTCTGCTAAATTTAACAACTTAACATGCTTTGCGAATTTTGAGTGTGTGCCAGTATTCTTGTTAGTCTTACAATGACATTCACTGCTTTGTTTAGTACCTTAGCACTTAGAAGGGGAAAAAAATCTGAATATTTGTATGTTGAGGGAGAGGAAATGACCCTTAAAATTTACCATAACCATAATAACTTCAGCAGAGCTGTGAAGATCGTAAACAATAATGTGAAGTGCTTTCCCTCTTGATCATCTAAAGGACTTGTATGATTTCAACACTGTTCTACTTTCCTTTTGTTTTGGACTTCTCAGTTTTGGAGTAGTCTTGATTCGTGGAGTGGATTAAAATGTACAGCGAGATATGCCATACTCACACTTGGATCATAGCAAGCCATAGAGACAACTTTTTGATAATTCTTGCTTTGCTTTCAGACTGTGAAGTACAAATGGTTGATTAATACAGTAATTTTCAATCAATTGATAAATTAGTCATAATCTCTAGGTGGAGAAAATGCCAAGTAGTGCAGTCTCGTTTCCTCTGTCTAATTCATCCTGTGCTCCCAGCAATGCACTGAGGGGATGCTTTGTCTTGAAGTCATGGTAGTTTTTCTGACTGCAGACAGAGCTGTCAAACCATAAGAAAGGCTGCCCATGAGAAAGCAGAAGTGAAGGCATAATGACATAATGGACATTTTCCATTAAGGAAGAAGTCACTATCAGCATGGAATTGGAAATATGCATTATTACTTTTGTTTGTTTGTTTTGAATTTTCATTCTATTTTGGTGCTGTCTAAATCAAATTTAGTAAAGAAGTAATATTTCATTTAGTTTATTAAAGTCTTACTCCTTCAAAATGTATTAGTTTGCAAAGGTTCTGTAGCAATAACACTTTGACTACTTTTTGTATATTCCATGTGAGGGTTATCTGTGTGTGAGATCAACATTCGAAGCATGTCCAACATTTTAACCTTTCCCTTTTTATATACAAACAGAAATTTCTGTGCTGTAGAAAATGATGATACATACACCAAAAGAGCATGCTTAAGTGAAAAATTTTGCAATGTCTTCACTGTTGGAGATTATACCTGTTATGTAAGCTCAGGCTGTGTGTTATACATTAGGGAATGACAACTTTTGACAAGATGCCATGAAAACAATTTCTGAAAAATATTCCAGGCCCTTCCACTTAATATTCTTAACCAGTTTAATATAAGGTGTTCTTCCAGTTCCACTAGAAAGCAATATTTCACATTACATCTGAAGTATATGATCATTGCTGTGATTTTATATTCTGTGGTTTTATTTTTACTGCTCTTTTTGTTATTGCATGTTGCTGTAAAATGTATGCTATATTTGTTAAGACTGTTACTTTTGTCAGGAGTATGAAGATGTGAGATGTCTAACATCAGAACAACACACTGGGCAAGCAGCTTGCTATCAGAACCATTGAATACAGACTGTGTCACAAAAAGCACACACTATATGGAAATTTAATCCCAGTATGTTTATGCATGACTTCTCAGATGTATTTAATTATTTAACTGTATTAGAGAACATATTAGGTACCAAAATCAGCAAGGGATAATCCCAGCTCCCAGTTTTCAACGTAAGAGAAGAGTTTTTTCTTCCTTATAGGCAAAGAACCATCAGTGTGGATTGGTCTTCTTGGACAGCCAAGAAGCCAGCAGTAGAATTTGGAAAGCATTTAACCAGTTTTAATGCTTAAACTATAGGACAACCACATCAAAGAATAGGATTACACAGTATGTGTCTCTAGTGGACCAGTCTGATCTAATCTACCCATCTTCAGGACACTAGTCCTGCCTCCATGAAGTTCAAGAATATAAATGCTTCCTCTATACGCAGCTTAGGTGGGCAGCCCCAAAGCAGTGGAAGAAAGCTAGGTATATTAACATACACCGGAGTGCGGTACAGTCAGACTGGTAAGTGGTATATGTATATCTATCCTGTGATTATAACCCATGTTTGCCTGGTATGCAAACAGGTGTCCTGATACTTTCTTCCACTGGAACAGAATTTGCATTCTGTCCACACCAGCAATTTTATTGCAGCAATGAATATGATAAATTGTCCTGACATCTAGGTCCAGTGGTGTCAGCATATTTATAATGGCTTCTGTTTTTCAGTCATTTTTTTTCCCCTTTTGGCCCAAATATGGAGGTTTTGTAAAAGATAGAGAGATAGCAAGGATTAGATGGGTCGATAAAAGAGAAAGAAAGTGAGAGAGAGAAAATCACGCCAATATATATGTAAGAGGAGGCACTAGAAGAGGCACTACTATATGAAGTAGTGACATATTACATACTAGTTCAGCTTCAGTGTGCAGCTGTTTTCCATGCCTGTGTTCCTACCTAAGTGCCCTGTCCAGTTAGGAGCATGTGAAATAGCATTTTCACTGCTCCCTGTTGTATCAGTTGAATGGCATAAAATAATGTTTAAGGTCATGGCTCGGTATTGAAGCAGGCTCTGTCTCTCTGGATCGGCTTCCTATTTCCATGCAAGACAGACTTTGAACAGCAAGAGCAACCCCAGGAGTTCCAACTTTATGATTAAGGTCCACAAATCATGAAACTGGATTAAAATCAGAAAATTTAAAAATGAATAATTCTCTTTTACTTGGTCCTTTGGGACATATATTTTGATGATTTTAAATACTTTCTCTACCATCATGAAAGCTTTCATCTTTCCTCTCACTTCTTTAAAAAGTAAAGTTAATATTTTCACAAAATGCCCTATTTGGATACTTAATAAATTGCAAGAAACTTCCTTTTAAGTCACTTAACTGGGCAAAAATATTGAAGCATTAAAACAGTCTTAAAAATTTTAACAGTAGAACTTGTACTATGAAGTAATACCAATCAAAATAAGTGTT
Source organism: Stictonetta naevosa (assembly GCA_011074415.1). Taxonomy (NCBI): domain Eukaryota; kingdom Metazoa; phylum Chordata; class Aves; order Anseriformes; family Anatidae; genus Stictonetta; species Stictonetta naevosa. The sequence goes on from CM021711.1 coordinate 13,032,601, forward strand.
TCTACAATTTAATGGTACAAACCAAGCTAGTCTGAAACCTGAAATTATGGCCCTAATTATATGCTTGCTTTTGTGCTGTGTGAAAATGAGAAAGTCAAACAGAACTCTGCCCTCTGGTCCTGTGCGGCTGATGAAAACCTGGACTTCTTGGTAAGGAGTTGTAAAACTTCTGCATGTGCTGGTTCATGGTATGGTTCCTAAGGCTACGCTGGATCAGTGAAGTGCTTAATGTATGCATTTGTTAGTCTAATTTAATAACAATCTGCTGAGAAATAAATAAGAAGGTGAGACCCTGGGTGGGTATAGACCTTCACAGAGAAGTACAGTTGGATTAACAATTTGCTGCTCTTCAGTTTAGTCACAGTTGCTGACCGTGTGACTGTCACTCACTGAAAATGCAAAGGAAAATGCAATTTAAATCATTCATTGATTATTAAATGTGCAAACAACAACAACAAAATAAAAACCAATCAAATGCCAAACACTGATCTACTCGCTGGTAAATATATTTGTATTTAGGAGCCAGTGCATTAAATATCTACATGTCTATGCCTCACCAGACCCAGGAGAATCGTAAATGGTTTGCAGGACACAGCAGCTCAGGCCGCCTTGGGGAGCACCCCAGATTCCTCCCTAAGAAATCACAGAAAGCACTCAGAGGCAAAGTTAGTCCTGTGAGCAGCTGAGTGAGCCCCTGCCATGGTCAGGCTGTTGTTACAAGCAGTTTCTCTCCCTTACAAACATATGTGGTTGGTGTAGCTGGCAGGACTTAAGGGTATGACAATATTGCAGTTTCAGCCAACAAAACACGAGAAGCGTCTCCAGCCAAGTTACTTCCGTGAGATCTGCATGAACACGCAATAACTGTTTTTTATTTTTGAACAGTGATGTCCCTGTACTGGTGATGCCCCGGATTAAAATATAGGATAGCTTTCTGGTTACAAGAAGCTGGACAGTCTTATACCAGCATTAAATGGATTTTAAGGGGAATGAGTACTATTTTTAGGCTTGAGTTCATAAACAGAGTGGGACAAAAGGTCAGTCTGATAGGTATGGCTCATTTACTGCTAAGCAGGACAAAGAAGCTCATAATGGCTGGGTTTTATAATAACTGAAAAACCAATGGATGAGTGGGTATGGAGAATTAACTCCCTAATTTAAATGTTGCATTTGAATGTTATTGAAGACAATTATAATTGTTTGAATCACTTAACTATATTTACATGCTTTGAGTTTTCCCTTTGGGGTAGCTCCCTGGTTTCCTAACACACATCACTGGCTGGCAGATATTAGGCTGCAGTTAATAGCTTTGCATTACATGGTGATAGTATTTCGAGTACCTGAAAGTAGCAGCAGCAAAACACATCATGGGTTGTCATTATGGTCAAATCAATACATTCATGCAAGATGAGGGAAAAAATAATGTTGTGCAGTGGATAGTTAGAAAAATGCCTGTTGTAAGAAGTAGCAGACTTAACAGTCGGGGGGGGGAGGGGGGGGAAGGAAAAAAAGAAGAAAGCATGGGACTAAAGAGCACTGTGACACTATAGGATACATAAGGAAGCTTAGGTACTCTATCAAAATTCCATGTATCCCTCTAAGGAGAAACAGGACTTCATTATTTGTTCTTAAGGAAATAGAGTAACACCTCTAAATAGATAAACATCCCGGGGAGAACCAGCCAAGCGACAAAACCTGGCTTGGAGTCAGCCTTTATGTAATCATCTCTCTGCCTCCTGGATGGGAACTAAGCCCAGCAGGGAGAAGCGAGAAGGGAGGCAGGCTGCCTGCCCTCGCCAGCCCTGAGGCCTGGCTGCAGGGAGCTTGCCAGAGGCTGGCCGAGCTCAGAGACTCTCTGGAAAGGCCTGTCCATCGCCAGTCCCTTTAAGCACAAGGGATGTTTTGGATTTCTAGGCTCATGTTCATGGTGGAGAGGGTGTAGCAAGCTACAGGATGGGCAGATGGACCAGGGAGGCCAGGAAAGGCAGACTGAGAGGTTAACAGAATCAACCCAAGGAATGGAAATGCCACCTGAAAGATGGGGGACTAATGATACCACTTAAATATCTAAACATGCATGAACAGAAGGGTGAAATGCTGTGCAGCAGTGCTCGCTGTCAGGGGACAAACTACTACAAGTCTATCCATTTCTGCCTCGCCTTTCAGTGACGTGCGAAGATAATGTCTTTTAACATACATATTTTTGTGTTTGACATTTTTATTTTAAGTTTCATGCAGTTTTTATCACTGGAAACAGAATTTCTCCTGCTGCAAACTGAAAGAAGACTTTGTTGAGCTCAGGTGTAATAACAGGCTGCTGTTTCTGAAAGGACCCAGTTATGAGCATCTTTTTTTAAGTGCCTTAGCAAGGACTTAGTAGGGTGGACTGGCAGATGCAGCGGGAAACAGCATTTGTTTCCTTGGTACTGTGATGGATGACTATCAACAGAGGACCCCTGGAAACAAAGAAAACTGTTGTTTCTCACACTGCAATCATCGGAACACTCCGTGGTAGGAGTCTGCTGCCTTAATTTAGACATCTGCAGCACAGACATCTCTAGCTGAGCTAGGCACACAGAGTCCTTTTATAGTCCATGGAGAGAAATAGGGAATAATTTGTCTTATTCTACAGCAAATGTCTAAAGTGCCATATAAGTCATGCTTTAGAAATGCCTACATCTCTCTAAGGACTATTAAGGTGTTTTAGATAACTAGTTGAAGACTTCTGAATTTACCCTTCTATAGGCAGGTGAGATGAGGCCCTTCCCCTGGCACGCAAGCAAAGCAGCAAGAAAACCGCCGGTGGGCCCCCTGCTGCAGACACGTCCCAGCCACGTGTGCACAGCCCCTGTCCGCTCAACACTGCCCCTTCCCGCGTCTTGCCACCCCTTCCCACAAGTGCCTTTTCTGCATTTTCTGTGTCAGGTTCCCTGCAGGTAGTGACCTCTGGGCCTGTATCCTGGTTTCAGTTAGGACAGAGTTATTTGTCCTCCTAGTAGCTGGTAGGGTGCTATGTTTTGGATTAGGATGAGAAGAGTGCTGATAACATGCTGATGTTTTAATTGCTGCAGAGCAGTGCTTACACCAAGCCAAGGACTTTTCAGCTCCTCGCTCTGTCCTGCCAGCGGGCAGGCTGGGGGTGCTGCAAGAGCTGGGAGGGGACAGACCCAGGACAGCTGACCCAAACTGGCCAAAGGGGTATTCCATACCATCTGACGGCATGCTCAACAATATCTAGGGGTGGCTAGCCGGGGTGGGGGGCCGGCTGCTCGGGGTTGGGCTGGGCATCGGTCAGCGGGTGGTGAGCAATTGCATTGTGCATCACTTGTTTTGTACACACTATTATTATTATTATTATTATTATTATTTCCTATCTTAATAAACTGTCTTTATCTCAACTCACAGGCTTCACTTTCCCATTCATCCCAGAGAGGGAGGTGGGAGGGTGAGCGAACGGCTGTGTAGTGTTTAGCTGCTGGCCAGGTTAAACCACAACAGCCTGCTGCCCCCCATTTAATTTGTGGAGCAGCTTTGGGGCTCTCTGAGAGAGCCAGCACGTAGGGGAGTTGTTTCCTAGCCATTTACCCACTTTTATACAACGATTTGTACCCCCTATCAACAGGATCAAGGCCATGCATAGGGGATGTGATGCAATTTTCAGGATTAGATTGTGATCAGTATAGTATAATCTACCTTTAATAAATCCAGGTAAATGCTCAGTATTTAGCTCAAATCCAAACCTAACAGCAAAGTCATCTTCCTTGTCTTGGCCAACCCTTGGGCTGCTTTGTGCCTTCCCATCTCAGTCCCAAGGTGTTTCTCTTAAGCTGATTTTTAGAGGAGACGAGTGCTCAGCTTGGTTTTCCATCTCCTTGCACCTCCCATTTATGCTAATGGCACCACAATTCCAACTGTTCTGCAGTCAAAATGAGGACTCCAGACAGAAATTATGGGCCAGATTAAGTTCTAATTTGCATTTAATTCTGGATGACATCCCCCTCCTTCTCTTTTCACTCATATAAACTCTGTTTCAGTGTTGCTTTAGGGTTTCCTCTGTCCTCTTTTGTGTTGTGGATTTGTTCCTTGCTTGCAATGCGATTTTGATAATATCCATAATTGCTGAAGTTTCAGCAGCTAACTATGTTAATTGAGGCGCTGGACAGATGGCTCAAGCATCTGATATTAAGCTTACTGTGCTGAAATGATGTAGCCAGCAGGGTTTGGAGTGTTACCATGGGAATGCACTTCCAAAGGCTGCTGAGTGCTAGAAGCATTACACAGTGCCACTCCTGCCAGGGCTGCAGTGACACTCGCTTTTAAGGGATCAAACAAAGCAAGAAAGGGTCAGTTTAAAAAAATCTCTGGAAAAATACTGTGGTGTGTTGGGATTCTCCAGTTAGCAGTTGTAGAGTCAACCAAAAGTGCTTTGCACATTCACTCCCAGAAAAGCAACAAAGCTATAATGAACCTTTATTTCTGGAATTAAGTAGAATTGTGATTTTGCAACTTTCATTTTAGAATTCGCAGTGAAATTAAATGTTTTGGGTCTTCTGTATCTTCAGTTTATCTCTCTGTAAAGACTTTTCAGTTGCACTCAGAAAAGGAGGACAGTTGGGTAGCTAAGAATTTTAATGTAATTTTAGTAAAACCCACAGTTGCTCAAGTTTCAGTAGATAACTGTGAACTGAGGAGTTGGACACTGGCTCAAGCACCATACATGAAGCTTGCGATACTAAAATGACGTAGACATTAGCTTAAGGGCAGCATGTGGCTCCTCCTACTTTGCATGATTTAGGGCAAGCCATTTTATTTCTTTATAGAATAATAATTAAATTTTAAGGCAACATATTTTGCCTTTGCGTAAGCTGAGGACATGCTACCCATCAGTAACCATCTTTCAGCTGACAGAGGGAACTCATGACAAGAGTTTCAGCCACTTTTAATTCTCTGTCTTTGCCCCATTCTCTCTCCTCCCTGCTGCCCCCTGCCCTCCCAGCACAGGGCTTCAGGCCCTCATGGGGCTCTGTTAGAGTTATCTGTGATTAATTGGTGTTTTCCCTTTGATTAGAGCAGTCTTTGGAGCCAGTCTGTAAGTAACATTTAAACCTCCTCGTCTTTCTCTCAGATGAGGTTATCATCTGCGCATGTTGCCATTTAATCTTTCTTATATCTGTCCTGTAGAGGGAAGCATAACAAACATGGGCCTAACACTGCGGATCAATTGGAAAACCTGCCGTAGACTTCAGTAGAAGGTTTTCATGAGTGAAGAAATTATTTAATCTGATTCATGCCCATCAGCATGGTAACTGAGCACTGTGTAGAAAATTACCTATATCTGTAAAATTGTTGGCACATAGACTGGATTCTTTCCTCATTTTTTCCCTTTATTTATACAATCAAAGATGCTTAGATTTGTTTTTTTTCTTGCTCTGTGAGAGTTACCTGAAATGTGGACGAGGGCCTGTGTTTGCTTTGTTCTCTGAAGGAGTTCCCTAGGGTAAATATATTTACCATTTATCATATGTTCAAACACACTGCATATGTGTAGCTGAGTTGACTAGCAGATAATTTTTTTTTTTTTTTTTTTTTTTTAATGTTTCGGTTGTAAAGATGCATGAATATAAATATATAAATCCCATCTGCAGATACAACATCCTGAGTGCTGCATATTTCCAAACCCCTTCAGCAGCCGGGCTTTATGTTCCAGGTCACCTACAGTTATTTTCTTGTACTAAATTATTGTGATGTATTGCAAGAGTTCCTGGGTGTGATGTGAAATATTTATAACTGGGATTCCAGCCAGCTCACGAGAAGTGGAGATGATGCAACATTATTTCCACATATTGATGGGCTTGCTTTCTTTTTTATTCAGCTGAAAAAAACAAACAAAACAAACAAACAAAAAAAACCCACCTTTAATATATATATATATATATATATATTTTTTTTCCACCTGAAACCAAATATTCTGTTGAAAGGTGAGACTGCATGGTATATGGTGTGCTTTTGATCCCTCTGTTTCTGCCAATCTTTTCCAACAACAGAAGAAGAACTGTCCATGAAGGTCACTCACAAATAGACCCGTGTACTTTTGAGTGCCATGCTTTGTCACTGAAAACACAAGTAACAGAAAGGAAAAAAGAAAAACAGACTGGTTATTCTGTTTTCTCCCCAAATGTGTTTTTTTATTTTATTTTATTTGTTTATTTTATTGCAGTGCTTTATATTGTGTTTAGTATTTTCCATCTCTGGGCACTTTTTAGAATCTGTACATTTATTTCGGAATTTAGAGTGGAGATTTCTAGAGAATCTGTCTCTAGAGTATGATCTTCACAATAATTGTCTGGTCATAGTGAAAACCATGGAGAGGAAAAGGTCTGTCTGCCAGGGGCCCTGACACCTCTCAGTCACTCAGCCAATGCAGCTAGAGTTCCTGTGATTTCAAAGCAATGCTGTGATTGAGGGGGTTTAGGAAAGATGGCCAGATGTGTGTGCCATTTTTTATTCTTTCTAAGTAGCCTTCCTTTTGCAAGACTTGTAGCTGGAAGGAAATCTTAAAATGGTTAAAGTGAGATGTACTTGAGTAGAGAAGGAATATATGCCAGCACTGCTCAAGACAGGCCTGAACATATGAGCTTCATTTTCACAGTGAAAAAAGTATCTTGGAGGCTAAATGCATTTGTGAGTCAGGGCTGTAGACAAATCCTAGCCCTGCTTCAGTAAAATGGTGAATTAGAAACACTAACTGATGGCATTATGCCCTGTTGTTTTCATTGTAGTTTTGTTCTGCTCATAAAGTGCTGCCCCTCGTTCTGAATCATAACAATTAGCAGTGAAAATACTCCTGCTGAAATAAACCAAAAGTTCATCACCAGCTGCTCTGTTCTCTAGGCCACTTGGAGCAGCATATTCTTTTATTCATTTTTCTTGAGAGCATCGTGCGTTGCTGATGCAAATTTTTGATTTCAAAACCTTTCATTGCCACACATATGCACAAAAAGGTCTAAAAGTGCCTGTGCTTCAGATCTTATGCCTTGTCTGAAGAATAGTTTGTCAAAAAAAAAGAGAAAAAAAAAGAAGTAATTAAGCAGAAATGACAAGCATTTATTCAACAGAAGAGCTCCTTAGGAAACTTTGCAGCACATCTGCTTACTTTGCCAAACAGGGAAAATATGTGCCTTTTTCCCCACTGATATTATCAAAAAAAAAAAACAAACAACAAAGAAAAACAGTATAGGGCATGTGCACTCCCTTCTGCTGTGCCTGTCATCATCACTACTACTGAGGTTTTGATGATAGCAAATCCTTAGGCAGAAGGCACCTTGTTTTTCATGCTCCAGGTCGGTCTTGCAAGAGGGCTGGCTTTCTTCTTTAGAAAGCTGTAAATACTCGTGTTACTCAGTATGCCTTCCAACATCCAAAAGATACTGAAGAAATAGTTTCCATACAGATTTTATTATTAATTTATTCACGCTTCTAGAATGGCTTTCTTTTTTTTCTTATCTTAAATTTTAATTATGAAGAAAGGCTATAGATGCTGCTTAATTTTAAAGTAATAGCATTTAGTTTTTTCATAAGAATTGTTCTGGTCAAGATTTTTGCCCTGTGATCCACAGACCACAGTGCTGAGCAAAGGCAGCTGATCTGCTGCCACTGCCACAGGTGCCTGCTCATGCGGTGGCTTGGTGTCTCTGCACTGCACTGTACTGTTCCAGGGGGATTGAAACCTTTTCAGGGTCTTTTTCAGAAAGAACAGATTTGCAGTTCTGAGCTAAATTTTTATTGAAAGTTAAAGGGACATAGGTTCTTACAGGATAGTTTTCAAAGATCTTTAGGTGTTTAGACACTAAATGTTAAATTTCTTTTAGGCTTTAAAAATGTTTATGTGTCTTCTTCCTACTGATTTCAAAGCCTGCTTTTGAAAGTCCTGTCACATGCCTTCAGCATTGTTTAGTTGCAAATGACAATGCCTAGATATTTTTGAAAGCGTCATCTCTCTATCAAGAAACATCTGCCATACATTGCCACCTTCACCCCTGTGAAACAGTAAGTCTCCATTGAAATTACTAGACTTGTACATGGTTAAAAGGCAGTGTGAATTTAGCTTCTTATAAGGAAGACTTTTTTGTCCTATACTTGTAGTAAAAGCATTTGAGCAGCATTTGAGATTATTTGCTGCAATTGAATGAAACCTCCTTTATTGGAGGAGGTAGTTTTGTACAGTAAAACTGTGTGAATTTCTGCTTCCATCTAAAACTCATTGACCCTTGGTCAAAGCTCTACATTTCTTAAAATCACTTTTCTACCAAGTAGAAGTTGGGGGATGAGGAATGGAAATAGGTCAGGAGCTGGCTTTAGCACCTTGCTTAGGTAGCTCCCACCCCTGAGTCACCACGCAGGATGTCAGAATTTCCCGGAGGTAGCAGTGTAGGCCAACCAGGAAGAAGGAAGTCAGCAACAGGAAAACTGGGATGGAGAACTGGGCCTCTGGAAGCTGTGCCATTGAATCACAAGGTTTGGAAACTATGTCTGGCATAACACAAACTCTTTGTCACATTTTACTCAAGACTTTAGGTATTGTCCCAGATTCCATGGTAAAATCACACGGCAGCCTTTGCGAAACTACAGGTAAGCTGTGTATCTGGCTCTGTAAGACGCCTAGTGAAAATACCATTCCAGGATGCAGAGAGCCAAGTTCTTTTTTTTTTTTTTTTTTTTTTTTTTTCTTCAATATTACAGTGATGGAAATGATACTGCAGCTGGATCATTAACTCCAACGCTGTCAGCGTGTTCTCACCATTGCATTTACATTAATTAGTCTACACATTATTATTTAACAGCACACTTCTCTTAGATGAATTCACTAAATGTACTTTTTGGCTCCCACTATGTAGAGTGCCTCTGCTTCTAAAGTAAGTTATTAAATGCTAGAAAATGTAGGAAGATATGTAGAAAGACGCCTCAGTACACACCTATACATTACATTTGAATAGGTGCACCTAAAGATAATCCTGAACTTTCCTACAGAAATCTCTTGCTGCGTGCTATGCAAACATTTCAAGCACTACGCAAGTACTGTTTCAAGCATTATGCACCCCTTTCAAGCAGGAAAGAAAACAAAATGCAGAGTATCAAATTCAGAGGAGTGCATGTTTATGGATCTGAGAGGATAGACGAATGGTTCCAGCTAGATCATTTTAGCATATATTAAGACACCAATCACAGCGCAGAAAAGGAAAAGGAAAATATGCTGAGTATAAATCCTCCAATGGCTCCTTATGTACTCAGTTTATGCACAGCAATTAGTCTTCATTGCTTCATTCTGCTGCATCTCTTCACAGCCAAATCCAGGAATTGAACTTTGAAGTATACTGTATTTGGACTGAAATGCAGTATTTTATTTTATTTATTTTTTTATTTTTAACATCTATGCTCATTACCATCAGAGTTGTGAAAGGCCTCGGTCAGATGTTCAGATGGAATATGATCTCCTAGTTCTTGCCATATTTCTGTGCTGTCTTTAGCTGCAGAACTCAGCCTGGTCCTGTGAGATGGAATGGGGGCACCAGAGCTCCATCTTGCTCTCAGAGTCAGAATTGTTATTGTAAATAATTTATAATGTAGCTTACATGGAAAAGCTGAAATGTGTAATCAGTAGAATAACTGAAGACTTGTGGGGTTTTCCAGGAAGTATATTGTCTTTGAAGAGTAGTGGGGCTCTCTTTTATTTTTTCCCCAACTTTATTTTGAAAAGAAACAAACAAAAAAAATAAAAAACTCCGACGTAATATGCTGTGTGATGTAAATCTAGCTCTAAAACTGAGAAAATGTTGAAGGAGAGTCCAAGGCAGAGAAATCAGAGAGCCTCCATATCAGATTTATCATGCACTACGAGAAAGACTTTTTTTTTTTTTTTTTGGAAGAGACCTCCAAGATCACCGAGTCCAACCTCTGACCTAACACTAACAGTCCCCACTAAACCATATCCCTAAGCTCTACATCTAAACGTCTTTTAAAGACCTCCAGGGATGGTGACTCCACCACTTCCCTGGGCAGCCTATTCCAGTGACCAACAACCCTTTCAGTAAAGAAGTTCTTCCTAATATCCAACCTAAACCTCCCCTAGTGCAACTTTGGCCCATTCCCCCTCGTCCTGTCACCAGGCACGTGGGAGAACAGACCAACCCCCACCTCGCTACAGCCTCCTTTAAGGTACCTGTAGAGTGCGATAAAGTCGCCCCTGAGCCTCCTCTTCTCCAGGCTAAATAGTCCCAGCTCCCTCAGCCGCTCCTCGTAGGACTTGTTCTCCAGACCCCTCACCAGCTTTGTTGCCCTTCTCTGGACTCTCTCAAGCACTTCCATGTCCTTCTTGTAGCGAGGGGCCCAAAACTGAACCAGAGCCGAGTACAGGGGGACAATCACTTCCCTGGACCTGCTGGCCACGCTGTTTCTTATGCAAGCCAGGATGCTGTTGGCTTTCTTGGCCGCCTGAGCACACTGCTGGCTCATATTCAGCCGATTATCAACCAATGCTCCCAGGTCCTTCTCTGCCAGGCAGCTTTCCAACCACTCCCAGCCTGTAGAGCTGTTTGGGGTTGTTGTGCCCCAGGTGCAGGACCCGACACTTGGCCTTGTTGAACTTCATACAGTTGGCCTCGACCCATCTGTCCAGCCTATCCAGATCCTCCTGCAGAGCCTTCCTACCCTCGAGCAGATGGACACACGCACCTAACTTGGTGTCATCTGCAAACTTACTGAGGGTGCACTCGATCCTCTCATCCAATTGCTTGTTGATTGATAAATATTTCTGTTTGTCAAATCTTTTCATGGGCAAGCAGCATAAGCATGGGGAGAACTAACCTGTTGTGTAGGCTGACACACAGTTTGACTAAACATAGGATGAAATATTAAAGGTTAAATCTTTACATCAACAGAGTCATCTCCTTTTAAACATGAATATAAAGCTTTACACATTTAATAACCTTTTAAAATGACTTATAGCCAAAAAGCAGCTGTCTATAATGGATGAGAGGTAGTGAAAGGCAAGCTTAACTATGGAAGCCCAGATTTAAAGTGTTTTATTGGCAGTGAGATCAGGCAAATTTGACTAGAATTCCATTTAGGGCTGATCATGACACCTGATACCATTTGCACTATGTCTTTCAACAGTTTGGAGTCACAGTTTAGATAAAGGAACTGCTGAGACCTCTTTTCTGAGTGTGTTTAGACATCAGAGTTACAAATAAATGCAGATATTGAATGCAAGAGGCATATACAAATTAATGTTATTCTTTGCCAAAGGGCCAAAAGTTCATTCACGTGTGAATATCCATCAAATATTGTAACATTAGGTAATAAAAGAGTAAATGAAGCAAGATCTTAAGGCTTCCCCTACCCATGAAGTGGAACATTTATTCAATAAGAACCAAATTTAAACTGTTGTATTGATTCTGTTAGTCCTGTAAAATGTAGGGTTTTTATACCAATACTTTAAAACTTGTTATATTAGCAAATGCAGCCTTGTGGATGGGGCAAATTGCATGTATGCTAATGCAGTGAAAATGTTCTGGTGCCAAGCCAGAAGATGACATTACCTTCAGATATTACACATATGCCCTAAGCTTTGTTGATGCTTTGGCAAAAATAAATAAATAAAACAGTGGAACATTCAGTGCTGTAATACTGGTGAGAAAACAACTGCCTAAATATTTCATTAGCTTTGATTTGATTTAAAGTTAAGGAGGTGCAGAGATGATGGTATTTTCTTCTAACCCAAATGACTCTGTTTTGGGTTTGGGGTTGTTATTTACTTCTGTAGGATAAAAAGTGCAGAATGTTACCCACTAATCATGATACCAGGTGCAAAATTAATTGACTCATTAACCTTAATCAGATTGTTTTACTTGTGAAGGTCTCATGTTCTGAAGATGATGGTGTCTTTAGCTTAGTCATAAACAAGCGTTTACCACCCACTGTCGCAGGGCAAACATTCTCTTAGGAACATTTAAAGTGTATATAGAGGAAGCTCTTGCGGTTGAACAGAACACATGCAGCCTTCTAGATAAGTGGGTGCTGTTAAAGAGGCAACTCCTCTGTTCCCCAATACCTGTATACTGTATACTGGAATTTGCTTTAGTTAACCCATAGAATACAATTTTGCCATTGATTCCCTTAGTGTAATATTTCTTAGTAGTAGTATCTCACTATAGCATAGAAAGTGAACTGTTTATTATTATTATTATTATTACAATATCAACAAATTTGAGAAGTATTCTGAAACAATCATGATGATCCCAATACTACAGTATTCTTATGTTGTATTTTTGAGTCCAGCTTCCATTAGTAAGACTTTCGGTAATGTGCACCTCCTTTTCATTGACATATCTGTGGTTTTGTTCCTCTTGGCACAGAAAAACCAAACACCAACATCAGGAAAACGCATAGTATGTGAAACGAGAATAGATGAGCTTTTCATGCAACCATTGCTTATGCTGTTTTTGGCAAGTGACAGTGAAAGAGATGATCCAAAAATGCATTTGCACATCAGTCAAAGGTCTGACTGGTGCTTATGTAGACATACTTTAGCCAGCTTCACCCCACCAAGCCTAGATGAACTGTGCTAGCTAACCCCTCCAAAACTTACCCACTTCCTCAGATTCATAGCCTGCAATGAGATCTGTGCTTGGTGTTGCGTGTGCTTACCAAAGTTTGTTTTGTTGGTTCTAGTTTATCTAGACACCCAACAATTGCTGACTGATTGCTGTATAACAGGAGGATATTTGAGCAGTTGGGATTGTATGGGGTCTAAGGAAAAGTGGAAGTACAATGCCACTATTGTTTTCTGTTGCAATGCCCAGAAATGCTGTCTTAAGGATCTGTATACATTGCTGAATTGCTACCGTTCATTTCAGAGTTCTTAATACTATTCTTAAGCTAAACAGACCTAAAACTAGAGGGGTTAACTGGCTCTATATCAACTTCCACACAGTAGAAAGAAAGCAGACTTGGTGGTGCTCTACTGCCTTCACAGTGCTTGGTAGTCACAGCACAGGGACAGGAGACAACTAGAAGGAAAGACTGAGTTGCAGAGTAGCTACAAGAGGCAGCTATAGGACAGAAAGCCTCTCAAACTGAGCCAATATTTGAGAGGCACAATAAACACATAAGGATTTTTTTTTTTTCTCCTTCTCTTCCTTGGGTTGTTCTTTTTATGCTTCAGATCTTGAGATGCACAGCACGTAATCCGGTGTGTAGGAGGCAGAGACTCCATGATTGAACTGCTGATTTAAGTTAAGTTATATATTGCCCATAAATTGTTCCTTTCTGGGGCTTATCGTCTTCATTAAAAATCACTTTGAACTGAACATTTGTATTATTTTATCAGCTTGAAGCTCGCTGTTTATGTCTCTAAAAACTCTACAGCTCTTGAGTTCTTAGACTTTTATTGAAGCCTTGTACTTCAGATCTTTTAAAAGAAGAAAACCCAAACAAGATTTTTAACAGAGTTCTTTTTTTGAAGTATTCTGGTTCAAATCATGAGTAGTACTATGGAAATCAACAACTTTTTTAAATTACCCAAATCCAGAGTTAGCTGACATTGCTATAAAACCACTCATTATGTAATGATGGTCATAAAACAGCAATTATACTATTTCGTTCTGAGTTTTAATTATGTAATTGCAATGACTATGTTGATTGGATTCTTAGAATGTTTAATGGTGTTAAAGAAAATATTATGACATTTTAACGCATGTTCTTCACAGTACTTTTAAATGATACTAGCATTCAAATGCTTTCCCTCCCCTTCCTTATATATATATATGTGTGTGTATATATATATTCATTAAAGGTGACACTTATTTTCAGTGGAGCAGGAAAGAAGTGAAAACAGTGCATGTTGGATCGATCTAATTACCACAACTAGATCTTCCTATAAGTACTAATTTCCACCTTCTTGCTCTAAAAGGAGGTTGGTACTTTGCAGCATCATGCAGGCCATGGAGGATAAGTACATTAAACACTTAATATGTAACAGAGACAATTTTCCATTAGAGTGGGGAAGTGTAAAAGCACTGAACAAAGCACTGATGTGGTCTCATCTGAAATATCTTTGCAATTCTACATTTATGTTCAAGAAAGACAACCTAAAATCAGAAGAGGAGGGGGAAAAAAAGGTTACTAATAAAATTAGGAGATTGGGGGGTTGATCATATAGGAGGAAACTAGGGATTGTCTCATGCAGTCTCACAGAATGAAGTCTGAATAGGAACATGATTGCTAAATGGAAATGAAACTGCAGGCAGGGAGAAGGATAATGGTGGTACAAGAATGAATGGCTACAGACAAGTCATTAATACTTTCAGAGCGGCAGTTTAGAAGCAAGTTTCTATCCACCAGAGCACTAAGGTGCAGCAGCAGCTCTGCTATCAGAGTAAGGGAAAAGAGCCCAACTTTTCTTCAGATAGACCTCAGTGCCCCAGTGGAGAGGACTCAGGGGCATGGTTCTTGTGGAAGGAGAGAATTTGACCTTTTGATGCAGAATGATCCCTTCTGCCTTGCGTTTTACTTTTGCTCCCAGGACAGTGAAGTATTTCAGCAAGTTCTAAAGTGCTGCTGAAGCAAGGACTTACCCATACTGAACTGGGGTTGCCATCACATCTTCTCTCTACTCCAAGCCGTTTAAAACCTATACTCTCATAAACAACTTTGGGAGCAGGTAGTTCCCTGAACTTTCAAAGAGTTGGGTAGGAGGTGCTGAGGCTGAAGAGTCTGTGTGTAGGTCCCTGAAAATCCTGAGACTGACATCTCTGCTTGTTACACAAAGGGCTTTAAGTACTTTCCCTGTACTAGCAGACTTGGAAATGAAATGTTGCATGCATTTCCTGCAGGTGATTCTACCGTTTTCAGTACTTTTTTTTTTTTTTTTTAATTAAAATAATAAATGTTACTTCATTTGCTTTTTGTTTGAAAACAAAATAGGTCATCTGAAATGATGCTGGGATACACCATGAATATCCACAGTTCTCAAAGGCATTTGACAGAGAATGTGTAACTAAATACCAGCACTGAATTTCATTCTTTGGATATCAATGCAAAGGTCTCAGCTGCATTAAGGGCAAATTTCACACTTAATGTAATTACTGCATCTTCTAAATCAGATGATATTAATATGCTGATCTCTTTGGGACAGGAGATGTCACTTGCTATATTATTGTGCAACGCCTATCAGGCTGAGTTTGTAACTTGATTGAAATTTCTAGGTGTTACTATGAGAACTGAATGTAAAATTATAATCAGAAAAGCTTTGTGGCTTTTCTCCCCTCATAATTTATCAAATTGCTCAATATATTTCTCTCTAGCATTTCAGTCTTTTCCATTTGGCAAATACTGATGGTTTTCCAGGGCATTAATGGAGGTAAAACTGTCGTAAAACAAACAAACAAACAAACAAAAAACTAAAAGTTGTATGCATTTCTGTAACAGTTACAAGCTAGAGAGCTTTTACTTTGTTCCAGAAAAACATAAATTAATAGGCAATCTAAGTTCCTTCTCAGCTTTTTAATGTCTACTCTGAGTCAATTCGAGTGCCTCTGAATTGTAGAAACGCATGGTACCTTCACAGAAGTAAGTTCAAGTTACTGTTATAAAAGTGCTTGTCCTAAGCAAGAAAACTTAACTCGCAATCATTTACTAGTGACAGCAGACATTTCACAGAGATACACTAAGGAAACTTTCAGGACCAATGCTAACTCTTAAGCTATGCAAAAAAAAAAAAAAAAAAAAAAAAAAAAAAAAACTAACTCCAAAGTTGTGCTGTAATCATTATTGGTGCTGTAACCATAATTGAGGCAAGACTTCCTATAGTAAATGGAAGATTTTTTGTCCTGAAAATCTATGATCAAGTTGAAAAATTGGAATGACAACATCACACAAATCCACTATAACCAATATTTTACTATGTAAAAACATACAAAATCCATTTTGATACAGCACCATTTTTTTCCTTTGGAATAGGAAGTAGAGAATAAACTGCAGGGAAAACAAACAAACAAACAAAAAAAACACAAGGTAGACAAGCTCATACTGAGTGACTAAGCAACACTAAGCAACATCCCCATCTACCTGTCTCTGAGTTAATTACATAGGTATAAATATATCTGTCAACTGGATAGTGAACTAAAGCAATTTTTAAAGTGTCAGCTGAAAATGGATAAAAGCAGCAGTCCTTAGTACTATATCTCAGCATGTTTAAGAGCACTTAACCCTATAACAAGCCAAGCTGGGAGTTCCCAACCATAAGCTATCAAGTCTGACTCCCTTCAGGTGTATGCAGTTTCTCTTAGACCAACAGCTTCTCTAAAGCAGACCCAGGAGAGTGAGAAGGACATTGATGGAGATTGACTAATAAGGCAGGCACGTGCATTGTAACGTTGGTAAAATGTACACAATATTTTTGCTCATTTAGAGGTGCGCCCTTTTTCTTATCACCATGCTGGTTAGGCTTCTGTACATCAGGATGAACTTGGGAGGCTTTTGTTTCACCCTTTTGACAGCACATATGCAGACATTACATTCTTTGTTCTCTGTATATGATTCCTCTTGTTCTTTAAAGTGTAAAAAAATATTTGTAATTATATAACATCTAATAGGCATCCTAAGCTTTAAGATGCAGTTGTTACATGGAGATTTTTAATGAGCGTATTACAGCCATGTACCATTTTATGGAAGAACAGTGTCCAAAGACTTCCTTACAAGTCCATAAAATTTCAATCTTATTCTGGTAGATAAAGTTATGACTCGTCAGTGATGCTGGTCTGAGTAGAACAGTAGATGCAGAGCCAGGAAAACTGGATTCAATCCCCAGCTCTGCCCTTGGTCTTCTAGGTCATGGTAGGCAAATTGGTTGGAAGTCTCAGAAACCCCACTTTTTAAATGGACATTAAATCTTCGGCTTTAGTTTAAATCATTTTAGACTTTCAAATATAAAAGACTGTATTAAAAGTAGATGGCATATTATGGGACTTGGAATTCCCATTAAAACTTGTCAGTTTTAATGAGGAGGTGCTATATGATCTTGGTGAGACTGCTAAAGGATAGACACTTTAAAATAATTGGAAACAGAAAAGATGTGTTAATTGATGATCGCTTTTGGAAATGTGACCACTATCCTTCCTGCTCTGTATTCCTTCATTCTTTTAAAAAGATTAAAAATCCTTTTTCTTTGCCTTTTGTGTTCAAGTTCCAAGGCACTGATCAGAGTGAGTGTCTTTACCCTGTGTTTGCAAAGCACTTAGCATAAAGAACCCCCTGCCTGGTATAGCAGTTGTGTAGAAGACATATTCTTAGCTCAAATAAAGTGAGTCATTTCATTTGTGGGACAGGTAGGAAGGGGTTGTGAGCATGCTGCTCTTAAATAACAGGAAGAAACATTTCCTTTCCCCAAAGAACCTGCTGCCTGAATAGATACTTTAGAAATTCACAGTGTGAATTTGACCTTATTATCTAAGATAAAAGCAAGTACAGATAGACGTTCAGTCAACTTTCTAGGCCACCGATTTCAAGCTAATAGTCCCAGTTATCCTATGCCCTGTGTCTTTAAAAGCATTATACAACACCTTCCAAAACGGTGGAAAGAATACCTAAGATATCAGTCACATACCTGGGGCTTCAATTCTGCCACATAAAATGTTCCTCTCATGGAAGGCACTAGTGTTCAAAATCCCAGAGAGCTCAGCCCTTGCCCCAAAAAGCCTGTGATGTGAACCACAGTGTGCCCCAGGACAAGGTGACAGCATAACCATCTCTCCTGATGAAGTTCCTTCAATATTAGCAGTCCTTGAGGAGACCTCCCTAAAAGACATGCAATGGAAGAAGCTACTCAGAAGCCAGCCAAGCTGGTTATTTTGACTGTAAAGACCTGTCTCACACCAGTGTCACTGTGAGCCCTAAGTTTCTAAAACCATAAGGTAATGAATGACATCTACCAAGGACAGGAAAAAAAAAAAGTCTGTCTCTTCTTCATATTCCAGTTTTTCTCCTCTCTCTTGGTTGTGTGCCTGTTCATTTGTTTTCTGCTGACAGATTTATATTTTTTGCCCATATTGGAATGATGAGACAGTGACATCTGGTGATCAGTTTTGTGTATTTTCTTTTTGGTATTTCACCATAAAGCATTTTCCCCAAATTCTGGTCATTACTCTAGAAAAAAAATCTACTAATAAACAGGTCAATCATTTTGAAAAAGAAAAAAACCTCATCAGGTCCCATAAAACGAATATGAATGTCAGAATTTTAGCCTAGTCTGTTGGAGAACTACCTATCAAGCAATTGGCTACCCATGCAGCCATCTGTCTGCCCATTGCCACCAAAGTGTTTATGGTCAGGTCCTACACTGGCCCCATGAGCAGGGAGCTGTGTCATTTACATCTTTTGGGCATTTGGTCTGAGCTGTTGGCCAATCACAAACATACGGGACTGTATATTATGTTTAGACTTGGAGAAAGCAATCACTGAAATAGATTGCTGAGTTCTCTATATACTTTGAAAAGGAAAATAAGAAAGAAAAACCCTCAACCTAATCAGCTGTCATAGTTTTGTGTTGTTTTCTTTTTTTTTTTTCTTTTTTTTTTTTTTTTTCTTCTAAATGGGCTGCCAGCAGGGCTCCTGCTAATAGCCTGATGTCTAAGTGTGCTATGCTGTTTGGACCTATTAATTTCATAAACAGAAACATCAGTGCTTCTCCTCCCTTCAGGCTTTAAAGGGCATGTCTATACTCATTCTCTGTCAGCACAACGTTGTGGCTGCTAAAGATATATCTCAGCTACATCACGCGACTGCTTTAGTTCTGAAGTGTTCTTGGGATTGCTCTGATGATATTGGGAAGTTGAATTTATTCAGCAATTCATGAATAAGAAAGAAATCAAGTGCAATAAAGTGCAGAGCTGCTTGTAATCAAATGAGTTTCCTGCATTTTCTTGTAAGGAGCCAAGAACAAATGGTGCTGTGTTATGCTGTTATCCTCCTTGGCACTGGTACTGGTGCTCCCCGTTAAGAAAAGCAAGGGTGTTCTTCTGGGAAGTGATATGACCAGACATTTTATTACCTTCCCCTGTTTCACTGTCTCCTCTGCCCCAGGTGCAGCCTACCTGGGGAGGGCGCAGGGAGACACTGAAAGTGTCCCTTCTGCCTGCCCTGGGCAAGGGCAGAGCAGGAGGGCCCTGGCTTCCGCTTCCCCAAACAAAAGAACCAAATACCTTGTGGTTTTCCCCCAAATCAACTCCAGAGCTGCTCTGGGGCAGTGCTGCTTCTCAGAGCAAACTTGTGTTTCACTGCAGCTTCACTCCTGATGAAGTGAGAATTTGCTTTCATAGGAAAATGTTTAAAATCTTATTCTTACTTGCTGATGGTCTTTCACACATTTTAGTAATCTTTGAAAATTTGAATTTTTCTATTGAGATCTAATGCTTTTCTAATTTTAAGCAGAGGAGGGAAAATAATGCTTTTAGAGACTGATTTTAGGAGTCAAATGACAATTTCAGAATACAAGAAAAGAGAAATTGATTTTTATTTTCCTGTTATAAACAAAGGCTATGTGATTCCTCTGTGCTGTTAGAAAGCTTGAAGAAAGAAGCAGACTAGTGGGTGTGCCCTGGGGGACTGACAAATGAGTTATCTTTCTCTATGTTCTAAAAAAAGTGTTAACACACACAGAGTGTGGGTGCATGAACCAAATCAAATTAAAATGAACTCTCTGTCCCAAGGAACTGGTTGATACCAGAAGCCAGGGATGCCAAAGCACCTTTCCACAAAGGAGGTAACTCAGATACGTAAGGCAGCAGACTGGATCATGCTCCCTTAGCTCACAGAGACATTTTCTTTTATTTTTTCTACTTTCATAAATATATTTCTTAGAAAAGCTTCTGGAATAGGGAACAAGGTGCAGCTAGGTATCTCGGTGAGACTTGAGACATTGTATTCCATGTAGAAGCTGTGATGCTCCATCCCTTTCCACTCCTTTTTCAGGTCTTTTTTCTCACATGATGGGATGTGGCTTCACATCCAGGGTCACGCTGAACTGATGTCAAGGTGTGCATGTCTGGGGCTAAACCATACAAATCCTGCAAAGAAAAGAAGATCTTGGTTATAGTCCTCACAAAGCTGCAGCTATCAGGGTCCTGCTTGGGCCTCCAGAGGTTTCTGCACAGTGACGAGTGGGACACTGTGAGGACACGGCAAGGACTCCTCCAGTCCTGGGCCACCCATTTAGCACATGCACAAATAAACCACCTCCTTCTTTGTCTGCTCGCAGAGCCTAGTCATGTTGGTAGCCCAGGTTGCAACCTTGACCGGAAACAAATTTAACTAACCATAAAGTACTAACCTGTGCTATTAGTATCTTCATTGAGGTGAATACAGTGGTACAAAACTTGGTAAGTCTAATTTCTCTGCTTATTTGTTCTTTCTATATTGCCAACTACTGCAGGTTTTAGCAAACATGCAAATCACATTTAATCCATTTTGGGAAGTAAGTTTCAGTTAATAATATTTTAATAAAACAGAATATTTTTTTGAGTTGTTGAAGATATTTTAGATTGTTGTCATCTTCTTAACTGTACTGTAGGGTGTTAAGAAACAATGGTTGTTGCTATCTGGTGACCTAATGCCAGTAACCTGGCAAGTATTAATTACTATTCCAGAGATTTTTTTTCATTCTTTCTTTCCTTTTTGCTATTGTCTGAGCAAAGATGTATTTTTCCAGAATATCATAAAACACTCATAAACAATAATGTTTTGTTTATCACGAGTGGTATGTTTTAAATTACATTTAAAGCACCTGAAAGTAATTTATCCCAGAGCTATATGGTGTCACATGAGAGCAGAAAACCAAAATTGCTTTTGAATTTGCTATGACTTCAGTATTACTTGTAATGGCAGCTGAAGTTGTTGTTTAGAATTGGGTTCCCAAACATCTTGAGGCCCAACATACATGCACATGAGGATATGTTTATGTAGTTACCATGTACCCCTCAACCTCCTAAAACTTTAAAGCTTCACTTTCTTGAAGAATCATAGGATATCCTGAGTTGGAAGGGACCCACAAGGATCATCATCAAGTCCAACTCCTGGGTCTTCACAGGACCACCCAAAAACCAGGCCCTATATCTGAGAGCGTTGTGCAAATGCTTCTTGAACTCCGGCAGGCTCAGGGCCATGACCACTGCCCTGGGCAGCCTGTCCCAGTGCCCGACCACCCTCTGGGTGCAGAACCTTTCCCTAACCCCCAGCCTGACCCTCCCCTGTCCCAGCTCCATGCCGTTCCCTCAGGTCCTGTCACTGTCCCCAGAGAGCAGAGCTCAGCACCTGCCCCTCCGTTCCCCTCGTGAGGGAGCTGCAGGCCGCCATGAGGCCTCCACCCCCAGCCCGCTCTGCTCTGGGCTGAACAAACAAAGGGACCTCAGCCGCTCCTCATATGTCTTGCCCTCTAGACTTTTCACCATCTTCATAGCCCTCCTTTGGATGCTGTCTAATAGTATTATGGCCTTTTTATACTGTGGAGCCCCAAACTGCATACAGTACTTGAGCCGAGGCCTGCACCAGTGCAGAGTAGAACGGGACATTCCCTTCCCTCAACCAGCTTCTCATTCAGGTGTCTTGGCTTCCTTGACATTTTGGGCACTTTAACGTTGTACTTTCCAAAAATGACCATTGCAGCTTCAATTACACGTTTTAATTTGTGTATTGAGTGCTGTTTTGCAGTGGCTAACATTATAAAGCCAAATTAGACAAATTATGATGAATGTTCATAGAAATTAAGTATTCTGAATGATTTCCTGCCCAAATGTATATATTCTGTACTGCAAATGAAACAGAAAGCTGGTTCTTTACTCTAGGTAAATGCCCATATCTTTACACAGACCCTAATTTATAATCTTACAGTTCTGAATTATATAAAATTGTTATTTCTACTAAAACTCTTTTTTTCTCCTTCACCTTTTTTTTTTTTTTCTTGACCCTCATCCCCTCTGTGCAGCCTGTGGGTGTGCATGCACTTGCTGAGTACCTGACTACCTACCGAAAAGATATGAAATGCACAGTTTGTCTGGATTTTCAGACATTTTGCTGCTGTGATCTAGGGTGCTTTGTTACTGTAGGAATTGATCTAGTTTTCTTTGTGATTGTAAGCAATCTGTTTGTCTTCAACAGAATAAATGTCTTCTATCCTTAAATCTTCATTGTGCATGACATTTGTACCCGTAATGCCAGGTAGATATTACATTTCAGCTCAAGTGCTGCAATTGCTGAGCTGCTAATGATCTCAAATCCAAAAGATTTCTTCTACATCAGGAGACTACAAAATATTATGATTATGGATCTGTTATAATACAGATTCTATTGGTTCTGTGTCTTATAGAATATAATGCTGTTAAAAATGAAATCAGGCACTTACTCATGGGTGATAGAGTCCTTAACTAGTATTTAAGGAGTTAGGGTTTTATTTGTTGTCTTGCTTTATTAGTAAAAATATATACTTTGATATATTAAGATAAGAAGCCAATCTGGCCTCGATCTTAGGGCAAATCTCTTTGGTCCTCCACACTGTAAGTGCTCCTTTATGAAACTACCATCGTCCTCTCTGAAGTGCTTTGAGATCCCTGGCTGAAGAAAGATATATAGCAGTTTGGGGTCCTGATTTCTTCTATTAAGAGGTCTTGATTTCAGGAAATTGTTTCCATTGCACCACTTTTTATTTTTTTTCTGCAGATTTTCATCTCCCTTATAAATAGCTCAGTAAATCCCACAGATAAATATATTTGCAGATATTTATTAATCACGGGTTGTTGGCTTTATATTATTTACTGTTACATTATATTGTCAGAGGTGAAGTTGATTGAGTATAACCACGTTCTTTCTGAATGTGGCCCTGAAGAGATATGAGTAACATTTGTAATATCCTGGCTAGCAGAGAATCAGAGCAGGGCCTTGTGACCTCACAGCCCAGCACAGTGTAACCATGGGGCCTTGTGTCCTCATGTCCCGGCATGGTTTCACAGCATGGCTTTGTAACATCATGGCCCAGAACACAGTCGTAACAGGGCCTTGTGAACTCACATCCCAGCACAGCTTCACAGAATGGAGTTGTATCCACACGGTCACAGTGGGGCCTTGTGATGTCCCAGCTTGGCACAGCATCACAGCACAGCCTTGTGGTTTCACTGCCTGCCACAGTGTCACAGCACAGTGTTGTAACCTCATTGTTGTAACCTCATTGAGTCACACCAGGGCTTTGTCACCTCACAGCCTGCCACAGTGTCACTGCGGAGCCTTGTGACCTCACAGCCCAATGTAATGTCACAGTGCAGCACTGTAACCTCATGGCCCAGCACTGTCACATAGTAGGGCCTTGTGAACCCACGGCCCAGAACAAAGTCATAATAGGGCCTTGTGAACACACTTCCTGGAGCAGCGTCACAGCATTTGTTGTAACCCCATGGCCCAGCACGGTGTCACAGCGGGGCCTTGTGACCTCATGGCCAAGAACAGACTCACAGCAGGGCCTTGTGATGTCCCTGCAGCATTAGTGTAGGATCATACTTGAATCTTAAACCCAAATATTTTCCTTTTGTAAACAAACTCTCATTCTCTTTAATGGCAATTGAAATCTGGACTAATGGGGATAGAGACTACAACAAGTCATAATTTCACTGGGAATAGCAGTCTGACCAGTCTCTGATGGGGAGACAAAATTAATTGCTTAGGTCCACGCAGTGACTCATGTCTTTCTCCTTCACGAGGAGATAACTAATTTTCCCACAACAAACAGGGAATCAAATATTGCCTGAAGCGCTAAAAACACATTGCTGTTCTCCAGGAAGCATGGCGATGTCTACAAAAATGAATTAAGCAAGCAGAGAGGAAACATTGACTAGTCAGTCATTGCAGTGTAGCTGCATACCAACACAGGACCAGCCAAGATCTTCATGCTGATTATGTTAGCACTTTAGTGAACATAATCTTGTGTTTGTATAAGGATTCTACTGAAAATCAGACTTTCAAATCCAAATCAGGATTCAGTCTGATTCAGGATGTATTATCTCCAGTAGCCCCAGTTCCAAACGGAGCAGAAATACCAATGACTTATGCTTTTGCCCCTAAAACTCAATATATTATAACCCTTTGCACTATAAGGAAGTGAAAACATTCAAAGACTTCATGTCTTTTCTTCACATTCTTGTTTTGGTAGGAAGAAAGTTACTCAGGTTACACACAAAGTGGGAGGATTTGTGATAAGTTCATTTATCTGCTATTAGTATAGTCTCCAACTCCTGTGCAAAGAGACACAAAATATTGTATGTTCTTTGTAGACACCCGTCTGACCTCCTGCCTCACAGAAATGGGATGGATATCTGAGAAAGAACACATTGGCAGTGTCAGCCCAAGGCATGAATTTTCTAAGAGATTTCTTAGGACCTCTGGCTTCTGGCAGAGGCAGTCCTAGCCTGAACCACAAGCTATGCCTTTTTTATAAGCTTATATAATTTCAGAGTGAAGCTTTTCATTTTCTGACTTATATAAGCCAAACTGAACTCAAAACACTTATAAATGTTTTGGCGACTCTTTTCCGTTCTTCTCAGCTATATCCACCTAGGCTTATTGCTAATTAATGTCATTTGTTTAGTGCTTTTGGTGTTCATCTCCAAGGGCTGAAAACAAGTATTACATTTGGAAAAAACAGGTAATATTGGGTGACTGGTAGTGACTCAAAAGGATGTCTGAGGAGACAGATCCTGACTGCAGCCATGTAGAACCTGCTGCCTGGACCTTACAAGTGCCTCGGCACTTCCTTCGTAGTCCCTAGGGATGGGCTAATTTCCTTGCTGTTGTTTAAAAATGTATGTTATTTCTAGCCAAATGGATTGTTTGTAAATTTCAAGTAGGAACCAATTTTAAAAAATGAGTAACAGCAGACTGCAAAAAGTGTTTGGGGCTAAAAAAGTAAAGTGACATCAGCTAAATTTGGAAGGTAGGGGAAAACTAATTAATAGAAGTGTATTTGAAGGAACATGCAAAATGAGGCATAAAAACTTGCATAACAGTTTTGTTTTGGCAAGAAAAAATGAACTGCGTATGGAAAGAATGATGGAAGTGGATAAATATGGTTTGAATGTGTTAAACAGGTTTGGTTTTGTAATCTTTTCTATTTGAATTGGATGCAGACTTCATATGTTGTTATTCTAAAGCTTGCAAGTCTTTTTTCTTTAGCAAGGAAAGACAATAATAGATGTAGGTCAACCTGCTGGATAGCTGGTTTAATGAAAATATTCATTAAGACAGCAAAATATATATATTTTTTTAATTTTTCTTTTTCTCTTCCTTTCTTCCTTTTCTTTCCTTCTGTGCAGTGCTGCATTGTTGTTTGGAGATGTTGATGGTTAAAGTATTTCCCTCACAACTTTACCTCCACCTAGAAAGTGGCACTCTTTTAGTTCCATTTATAGTGATTGCAAGCCTCTTCTAGTACAGTAAGATATACTGATTTATGGAATTATAACAGAGATAATTTTTCATGCTCAAACTAGCTGTTATCAGCAATTTTGATGATGCATTGGAATCTACCTAACTAAGAGGCTCTTTGCAGTTAAAGAAGTGTTGAAGTTAAGTTAAGGCACTGTCTATTGCAAAAACCTCTTTATTAGACTGTTTCACAGCTATTTTATTCCATTATAAATCCACTTGACTTTTGCTAGAGAAAACTGTAATCCTCAACAATTTTAAAAATCAGTGCTGGCATATGGGGCCATTACTTGCCCCCTACATCAGTCCAAAACCACAATAGGTAATCTCTCTCTTACATATTTTTCTAGAGGGATGCTTTTGAGCATGGGTGTACAATGAAGCCTTCTAATGTTGATTGCATGTCTCCATGTCCTGTCAAAACTGTCATAATGTTGTAAATCGTTGGTCAAGAGAGCTATAATTGGTGATTATATTTTGGCATCCATATGCTGTATCGAAGTACCTGTGTGATTCAGTACAGTGCATCATTTTTACCACTATTCAGAGTAGTGTTAACCTGTCTTGCTCTTGGTGAAAGGCCAAATCCAGTGCAAGCAATCTGGCAACATTGGGGAAAAATTGAAAGCTAGTAAAAACATTAGGGGAAGTTAAAGCATTCATTTAGAATGAAACAAACAAAATTATTATTTTGTAATTCTAAATTATTTGAAATTACATTGAATTAATTAATATTGTCAAAATTAACTCCTAGGTTTGGAATGAGTCAAAGTTTGCACTGGGCAGAGCATGGAACATCCTGGTACACGCTGCCATGAGCAGGCCAGCCCATGGAGGCACTACTGCTGAAGGGCACCCCCAAGGACAGGCAAAGTAGGTGGTGGGTTTTTTTTTTGTTTGTTTGTTTGTTTTGTTTTTTTCTGGTGACTCTGGGAATCTCATGCTGACAGGTCCCAGCTCTGTGTCACTGCATCTAGTCATAAATAGACTTTGAAAAGCCACACAGTAGCTCATTATTTTTCTGTCTGTACATGCACTGATTGATAATCAATAATATATTGGCTGCCTTCAATATGTTAATACTAACGTCAAACTGAGAAAAAGCACCCCATAAAACAGAATATATGCTTGTGCCATTCCTGTCCTTGTGTTTTGGGGCATTGCACAGTGATGTTTATGAGCATAAGCTCTTGTTCTATATCCTTACAACAACATGTGCCACCACAATTCATTGTTTACTACCCTCAACAAATACTACTTACTAGAAGTTAATCTTTTTTCTCATACACAGGTAGAGATTCAAGCAAGGAAGAGATGGAATAGTCAAGCAAAATGGAGTTCCTTCCACTGTCAGTGGAAGTTTTGTCTGGAAACTTATTCTTTTGACTGCAGCTTTTGCTGCATAGCTACAATACCCTGTGTTATTCTTCATTTAAGAAATCATTCTGGCTATCAATGACTGCAGAAGACAATGCAGTGCTAGGTTCATAATAACCAGTGATTAATTGGTTAATTAATTTCATGAATTTTTCCAAGATACTATACTGTCTTTGTGCTGTGAAGATCAGGACCAGGAGTTCCTCCTTCTACCTCTTTTTTTTTTTTTTTTTTTTTTTTTACCCCAATGTTTTAAAGAAGGAACCCCTACCCACAACAACCAGCATTGCTATATTGTTGTCCTTCTGATCCTGTTGAATGTACTGTTATCCACCTTGGAGACTGTCATCAGAATTAAATTTATTTATTTATTTATTTTCATCCACTGAAATCCTGTCTATTTAGTCTCCTTTGCTTCCCATTTCTCTAAGAGACTGTCACAGAACTGGTGTTTACAGATAGCTGTCCTCAGATGCAGCATCACCGAGACCATTTAGTTTGAGGCCACCTGGCAGTACGGAGAGGGATTTGTGAGGCTCCTTTCACATCCCAGCGCCATGGAGGAGCAACAGAAAGGAGTTGGTGAAGGTTCTTCAAGCAGCTGAAGCAGATTACATCCACTGATGCATCAGACAACTTGACGGCTTAGAAAATAGCACATAGGCTTGATGATGGGGCTTGGATTGGATTTCTGTACATCAGGCTGGATTAGCCTGTGCTGTGTGGTCTGCCAGCAGAACCCAGCCTAGACACATAGCATCCTCTGACTGAACTGCACAGAGAGTTCCCTTTGTGGATAAAAATGGATATTGAAACCCTTCAGACCAGACCAGAGACTTTGAAAACTAGCCTAGCAAAACAACCAGTGAGAAAAGTGGTGCTGCATGGATATCATCTGTGTCCAAGTAACTGCAGGTGGAAGGACCAGTTAAGGCCCTTACTTCCAGGTCCTCTCCCCAGAAGGCCGTCATGCATGCAGTACAGGAAGTTTCCCATCTTTGTTCATTTTTTCCCATTCTTTCCTCCTATTTTTATATGAAGTTTACATTTCTTTTCCTTTTCTTTTGTATCCTCCATCTCCCCCTGCATGATTCAAGGGGATAAGTGTTTGATGAATTCTCTCATTGAATTGTTAGGCAAAGGGGAGAGAGAGATTCAGACCTTGTGTGTAATACCTAGAGCTAAATAAAATAAACAAAACAAGCCATAAGATATGAGAAGCCAGGTGAAAATAAGTAATATATATATATTTTCTGTCTATGATATTTCATATAATTGCTATTCTGCTGTTGCCATGGTAATGCGAGCATTTCTCTGTCTCTGTGCTGTCGTCCCCTTTTCAAGCACTTGGATCTACTACTTGGCCCCACATCTACCTAACAGATGAACTGCCCGTCTAGAGAAGTGGACTTTTTTTTTTTTTTAAAGAAAAAAAAATAATCCTGCTTTCCAGGATTGCATGCTTACAGGCTTTGCTGGTTTGGTACCACTGCAGTATATCTCCCATGATCAAGGTGCTACAGAAGTGATGGGAGCTCTCTCACTCATCCCAGAGTATTTTAAAGACCTCTTAAACTAAGGTCAGCATTGTCTCTTGAACTCCTTTAGAAAACTGACATAAGAAAGGCTGAAATGAGGATATATATATATGAAGTCAACATCATTTTAGTGACTACAGACCTTCCTCATCTTCTGTGATCTTGCATTTAGAACTTGACAGAAATTGAAAGGCTGCAAGGGAATGGAGTGGGGGCTGGCTGCTGAGCACTGATCATCATTTATAGTGCAAAACCAAGATGTAGTGTATGATTTGGACACAGACATTTTTCTTAACCCTACCCTGAATGGATTTGCCCACCTTAGTGTCATGCAGACAGTGAAGCAAGCAGAGTAATCTGAGAGGTCTCATTAAGAGCCAAAAAAAAAACATTGTGTTTATACTAGATGTGAAACCATAACATAAGCAAGGGATAAAATGAATCCAAAATTTTCTGGACTATGGAACCCATACCGGGTGATTTTGTCCCCATTTAAATTGTGGAATATGAAACTCACTGGTTTGGTTGCCGTCTCATTATAAAGCGAACATCCTACTTAAACCAACTGTGGTTCCTGCTCTGATTATGTTCTCCAAGATCCTTCTGTCACTTATCAGCAGAGCATCTGCTATTTTTTTCCATAGTCAGGGATAACTTTGAATTACAACTTCGACCCTTCCTGGATCAAAGTATCCTAGCTCCAAACTGTGGGATATGTATTAAAAAGTCCACACTGGACAGACGGTAGGATTCTCTTTCCAGTACCATCATTTCTCAGCCTCTCATTACCTTAACATCTACAGCAGATTTTTTTATTTTCTTGGAGAAAACCAAATGCAGGCAAGCATAAGAAAAGGCAAATATTATAATAGGATAGTCTGAGATAATAAAACAAAGAATGCTGTTTTCTTTCCAATTTTCAGATAAAAATTAGTCTTGTCTTATCCTGTTCATCTGAAAAATACAGTTATTGCTATTGCCAGTTGTTCAGTGACAAGCTCTAACTTGTCTGGAGTCCAGTTTATATCAGAATGGCAACTGTTGATAGACTATAATTTCTTTTCTGCTAGTTTTCTTTTCTGCTAGTTTTCTTGTTCTTTTCTTTTCTCTTTTATTTCTTCTCTTCTTTCCTTCTTTTTTTTTTTTTTTTTTTTTTTGAGGATTGGGCCTCAAATCAAAGCAGAGCCTGAAATGCATTCAAATTGTACACTAGCCAAGACAATAAACTGGTTGAAAAATAACGTTTTTAAGAAAGTCATTGAGGGATTTGGGATTGGGTAAGTTGCAATGTGTAAGAGTTAGGTAATTCGATAAATCTAGAGAAGACAAGAAATAGAAATGTCAATTAAAACAAGAAATTAACCAGCTCCCCAGATTTGAATAGGTTTCTGTCAGCTGTTGCTTTTTTATTTTCTTTTTCATTTATGTGATTAACTAGAGGTCCCAACCTCTAGTTGTAGACCCTCCTGCAGATCCCAACTCCACAAAGACTTCTTCATATGCTGAAGCATATGGGATTACTACTATGATTAAATACAGGCCTGTCTGTGTGCTTGGAGGGACCAGGGCACTGTCCTGCACTGAACCCTCAGATTCCTTGGGAGACCAAGAGAACTATTCATCTTCTGGTGAAAGTATGTGGCAAATCTGCAAAGAAATTAATTTGGAGATTTCCCTTGCAAGGGTGAGTTACCCATTTGGAGGAGACCCTGACACAGTTTACAGCAGATGATTTTTTCAATAACACATTTTTTTCTGAACAGGAGGATGGATTCTGTCTGACTCATAATTATATACAGCCACATGGCCAGCTGATCAAAATTCCACTTTTCCCCTCCATTTCAAGTAAGGTGCATTCATTAAATACTGACCCTAGAAGTTACATACTTCAAAGTTACCAATATTTTATTCTTTTGTCTTTCATTTTATTACTTCTTTTTTGGGAGGTATTTTCTTTGCTACTACTGATATTTAAAAATAGGCTACTGTTGTTATTTAGTCAGTTACCACAGCTCACATCTTCCTATTCCTATCTTCTGATGGCAGAGGAAAGCTTTATTTTTTTTTATTTTTTTCTTCTCAAGAATCCCCTGATGTTGATCTTCAGGCTTTCAGATGATCCAAATCAACAGATGTAAACCAGATACTTTCCTGGAATTCAGCTGCACTGCACACTGATTAAAATATCAATTTTTAACAATCACCATAAATACAGGCATACAGTTTCCATGTTCTGGAGATCAGCTTTTAATGTTTAGACTTAATGGCTCAGTGAATATAATAGAGATTTCTAGTGGCTAGGCGCATACATATGTTTTCATCAGCTGCAGTAGCTATAACAGTCATTTCTCCTCATTTTTTCCAAAGGGAATTTCATTGTTGCGGAATATATATCTAAACTTATTTCTGGTAAGGTGATCTCTGTCTCTCCAAGTGTGTCCAGGTTTGTTGCATGCCATTATTACTGATTATGCTGTGATGGCAAAGGGTTCGTCAAAGAATAGAGCCAGCCCTGCTAGGAATTGTGTCTGCATATCACTATCCCCAAGCATTTACAGTTCTTATTGAAGACACAGAAAATAGCTTGGGAAAAAAAAAAAAAAAAAAAAAAAAAAAGTCTTAAAGTCTTGTTACCTTTCCTTTACCACAGGGAAGGGATTTATAGAGAACAGTTTAATTCTTTGCTCAGATCAGTATGTGGGAGCATGGGGAAGTGATCTCAGATCCCCTGTAGCTCTAAGATACATATCTGTCTTTCTTGTTCAATTTAATTTAGAATAAGTATCCATTTTAAACTGTGCTTCCATATAAATCATTTAGTAATAATCCATCCTCTTGAAACCAAAGCTATAACAATCAGTTGGATATGAATAATTGGTACTAAAAGATAGGTAAAAGTGTCTCTTTCCCTATAAAAATGTCTCCCATTCTGCATCAATTCAGCATTTTCTCTCTCCCAGAGAGAAGTATATTCAGGCTAAGAAAGGATGGAAGGAATGTTTTGTTTTCATTAAAAATTATTTTTTCCCAGATCAGTAAGAAAAGCCCTAGCTTTTCATTAGAGGGTGCATACAAAGAAATGGGTTCCTCCAGCAATCCACAAAACATCTGTAACGTTGTCAAATGGCCTGGGGCAATTACAGTGCCAGGCAGGTTTGGATTCGTTAGTATCACTTGCTAGAGTACTTATAATAATTAGCTGAGTCCCTCTGGTGAAGATAGTCTTTATACCTCCAAAGCCATGTCTCATTTCCATAAAAGAAAGCAAGTTGCTGTTCACATAGGGAACAATGGGTGGCTTGGAGATTTGTTTTCTCTAGATGATTAACAAACCTGATGGCTCAGAGAGCCTTGGACTTTATTTTATCTCATCTTTTTGCACAAAAAAAAGTTTATTTTAGTTATCATTGCTTTAATTTAGTGATCCATTGAATCAAAGCTGTAACTAGAAGGCACAGAAACATGTACAGTTTTGTTTGTTTGTTTGTTTTTTAATAGAAGGTTAGTTGGTTTTGGTTTTTTGGTTGGTTGGTTGGTTGGCTGTGGGTTGCTTTTTTTGGTTGCTTGTGTGCCCCACAAGATCCCTGGCCATCTAGGAAGCAATGCATTTATTTTCTCTCTTCTGTCATTTTGGGCAACAACAATTTGTAACCCATTAAGAACACTTTTGGGGGACATTGAATTCAGTGAGAACTGGAGATCAGAAGGCCCCTTTTCAAGTTATTTGAGCACATTTTAAAATTAATCACTGTTGAAGCGGGGGATACTTGGAGGAATGTTCCTAACACCGTAAGTTTTATACTGGTATCCAGTCTCTGCAGATGTGTGCTGGAGTTCTCTCTTCCTGTCTCAATCCATATGGCAAAAAGCAATATGCCACAAGGGGCTTACATTCACGATGAGCTCCAACCAGCTGAAAGCAAGGGGAATTCTGCTAGGAATTCAGTGGGGCTGAGATTTCACCTTTGGTTTTAGAAGAGAGATGTTCACTGCTTCCCAGTTGAATGTGGTTTATTCTTCGCTTCCTTTTAAATTCGTCCTTTGATAAGCATTAAATTCAGGTTACAGCTTCTCTCCTTCAGCTTGCAGAAAGCAGCAGTGACAGCCATGGGTGTCTGCAGGGAGAGCAGAAAATAGCTGCCTTCAAGGCAGACATGGGGAGGGCTTCAGTTCCTAGACTAAACAACACGAGCGTGCCTGGATAATCAAGAACATGCAATCATGGCATTTAATTTAGAGTAATTCAAATCAAAGTGCTGTTACAAAGTTGCACAAACCTTTGAAAAATTTTGCTATTTAAAGACGGAGTCTGAGTTTTCGTTTTCAATTCTAGATATTTCTTAAGCCCCTGAAGCCAGTGGAGCAGTAAAGCCGGGAGCCTTTTGTGGCGTACAGAGGGACCAGGTGGTGATTAAAGCCTCCTGGGAGGGCCAGGTACCTTGTCCCATGAATTGGGGCATGGGAGAAGGGAGATCAGGAGGACTCCTAGGGGCCCTTTTATCTGATTGAACTCTTTAGAAAATTCCAATGAGTAGAGAAGAAAGCAACTTCCATTAAGATAAGGGAGGCAGAATCTGAGAAAAGCTTCGACTCTAAGGAGAGCCTATACAATATTAAATTAAACGCTTCCTGGTGAGTAAATGTTGAGCTGTGTCTTGCTTAATAGAGAGAGCGGAGCATTGATTAGACAAACTGAGAAAGCCAGGCACAGAGAAGGGTTTATTAATGCTCTCTCTTGTTATGCTTATTCTTTCAAGTGCTAGTCCTACAAACAATAAATATGTACAAATACATGAAAAGGGAAAGCATCAGAAGGATGAATAAGTCTGAGATGAGTTATTTTGCTGTTTAAAAAGTTGTAAGAGGAATTTAGGATTTTAAAGAACTATTAAAATCGCATTTCATGGAAATAGAGTTGAAAAGCCTCAAAATGTTAACAATATCTGTGCTGTTCACTACTCCAGCCATGCAAGCTGATACTTTGGAAACTGAAGAGCAGAGGATTTTTGCTGGAGCTGAGTAGCTCCTCTGAAAAACTACATCACTATTGTCGTTCAACAAGTGTGTTTGAAGTGATGAGTAAATGAAGATTCAAGGCCCATGCATTCACTTTTAAGCAGACGTGTATGGCCATTGACTTAGAGTATCTTGCACCATCTCCTGTATTAATGCACGGTGCTCTAAGGTACGGGCTCATTATTTGTGTCCTGTCACTGGCTCTTTGCCCTTGTTTACACATTCAGTATGAAAAGTTGAAATACAGAAATGCTCTACCTAAATGAATTTCTAAAGGAAATCACCCATGCAGATAATAGCATTGCTAATTGTCTGTCACTGTGACAGATATAATAATTTACTGTTGATACATTTGATAGACAGCAAGGGGCCTGAATCCTGGCTGCTCCTTATTAGCAGCTGACAGCCAGCTATTCACAGGAACCTTCAGTTATTCACAGGAACCTTCATTTTTGTTATATTACTGGTATTTATAAAGCAGGAAGGAAAAAAAAAAAAAAAGATTTTGTAGCATTTTGTATGCTTTGCATTCTATCACGTATTTAATGTATAATTAACAGTTGACTGCATCCTAAGTCATGGCACTGACTGCTTACATGATCTACGTACCTACATTTGTTTTCTGCACTAGAAATAATAAAGGAGTAACCAGTCTTAGGCATCACAGATGCTTCATACAAAATCAGAGGGACTGCTTCTTTTCTCCCTGAAGCAAGCACTGGCACTGCCATATCCAGCCACCCCCAGCGAGTTCTGACATTTACTTCTGGCTGCAGAACAATCAGCTCACAATATTTTCTCTAAAAGCTGAGAAAAATGCCTATTTGGCATTGCTCTAGGCATTGCTGATTTTACAAGCACACTATAAAGTCTTTGGAAAAAAAGTTTCACCCTGCTCTTTTCTCAAATGGGCATGGGTTACCTATATATATATAGTGTTTTTTTTCCTCCAAATTGTTTAGCAACCTCTAGTAATTGGTTGATGCTTTTATGTAGATCATGGTGCAACAAAAGAGCTGGAATTTCAAATTTCCATCACACCATTTTTACATGTATTTTACACAAACCTCTAACAAGCTGAAAATACGATTTGACACATTTGTTCTCATGGAATTTCTCATCCCACTGTCAACAAGCTGTGTAGTATTATAAAAAACCCTTTTGGAAACCTACTTCAGATGGCCATTAATTATGCCTAGTTAGTCAAAATAGTTAATTTATTTTCTTTGGTTTTTTTTTAGACTTAATACCATGCTATCATCTGGCAGCTTAATCTTTGCTTTAATGAACAGTAGCAACACGTTAAAATGATGTGAAAATTACTACATTAACTTTACAGAAAAAGTATCATTAGTACAAGAAGCACATTAAATTCTTCAAGGATACTTCAAGTGCATGGATTTACAGTTGATTAGGACTTCTGCTGAAATTATTTTAGGATGTTTGCTCCCCTTTGGCCTGATTTCCTATAAACTACCACTGTATGTCATAGGTAGACGTACAGATTCAGTACAGATAATAATGCAGTATTAACGTTTATAAGCATAGCTCTGAGGTTATAGTCTATTACATAAAATACAAATAGTCACAGTTTTCAATGATTTTGGCTAGAGGTTTAGACTGTGAAATATCATAGCATACCTGTATTTAAACGGATTTAAGTGGATTTTTAACACACTAATATGGAATGTTTAAGAGATCTCAGTTGTGGCTGCTTTTTTCAGATTGTAGGGAGTTAATATGAACATCTGAACTTCATAATGGAGTTGGTAATAATTTATATCGGATTTATGTGCATACATACATACGGCAATATATAGAATACAATGATTTTATGATGTTATTTTTGTATATTTGTGAGAGATGGTTTTTTTTGTTTGTTTGTTTTTCATTTTTTTCTTACCACCAGGACTGCACTTGTCTGCCCCAAAAGCATATATGCTGGTCTAGATATTGAATTGCTTTGGCCTACATTAACAAGCAGTTTTCAGGGGCATCATGCTACTTGCTTCACCGCTGTGAGCTCTCTAAAACAAACCAGATTTAGCGGCATGGCCAGGCTGTTTCAAGCCGCTACTGCTACCCACATCAGTTGTGCATTTGACACAGCTCAGAGTAATGTAAGGCATCCAGACCTGTGAGTGAAATTCAAACAAGGCAATATATGGCTCGAGGATCAAGTAGTTTTGGCTTCCATCTCCTGCTGGCTCACCACCAGCTTCAGTAGGCAGTTGTAGTTGGCTGGGGGCAGGTTCCCAGAGGCCGAAGCACCTGAAGACTCGCAGAGGCACTCGCTGACATTTGCCAAGTGCCAAAGTGAGATAGTAAATGTCTGACTCCTTATTGACTTTCTGTCTACCCCAATGCTTGGGATCCTCTGCAAACCCAGCTAGACATATATATATATATATATTCACTTGTGGGTATCCAAAGGCTTGCAGATTTGGCCCTAATCCCACAAGCTGATCTACTCAGTTACAGCAAAAATGTTCATTCAGAATTTGTCTTGGAAGAATTGCAAGCATAAAAATTATTGACACATATTTCTGCCTCACTGTTTCTCATTTGTAAAACAGCCATTCTTAATTCTTTTCCGGGACGGGGATGGGCTGTCTTTTAGAAACTCTTCTGACCCATCTAAATGCAAGTGCATAAAAAGCCCGGGGCAGGTTGATCTCTGTATTCTCTCTTCTCATGATTTCCAACACCTCCTCCTGCTTTACTTCTTTCTGGCACACAATGAGTAAGTAATACGTTCCCAGCACCAGCTCTGATGACTAAAACAACTTCATACGAGTCTTTCTTTGCCATTACCACCTTTGTGCTGAACTTGTTATTCCCTCAGAGATTTTAAGGCCTCGAGGGAGTCGGTAAATGAGGCTATAGGATTTCACTTGATTACTCTTGCATTGAGCCTGCTAACTTGAGTTAGATTAAATCAAATCCTTCCAAAAGTTATCACTCGGAATTGGTAGGCTTTAAGACACAGCAGCTCACCACCTTTCTCAGGCACTCATCCCTCCTTTCCTCTCATCTCCCTCCTCACTTAGCAGCTGGATGAAGCCACAACAATTCCTTCTTGTGCAATCCTGCAAGGACAGCCTGCAGTGTCCCACAGCTGACTGTGCTACAGCAGCTTGACTTGTGACAAAATGACTTTGCCCGTGTGGAGCAGAGGTATCAGAGGTATCAGTCCTATCCTGCCCAGCAGAGCGCCAGTGAGCACCACTGTGCATGGAGCACCGTGCATGGAGCACCGTGCATCACACGCTTCTGTGTCGGGTGGGTGCTGCCGCACTCCAGCACCACATCACCCAGTGTTTTTAAATGGGTCTGCGATAGATGGGTATTAGAAAATCTGCCATCTCATGTACCGTGTTGCTTTCTGATCCAATTATAACTGCAATGTTTAGAAAAGACAGTGGCTGATCACCGATCGTCCTCCTTTTTATACAGATCACACATTTTCCCTTGGTATTTTACCATCAAGGAATCCTTGTCTCTGAATTTAAAGATTTTGCAGTTGCAAAGGGCAGCTCTATTCTCTTAATTACTGGTTATTCTCTGAGTTGATTTAGTTTCCTATAATTGTACAACTTCTCTCATTTTCTTCAACATAAGAAGTGTCCTTGTCCGATGTGGGGACAGCGATCTTGGATGTCTGGTCTTGGATTTGGTTTGGGAACATACCAGAATCTCCAACTCCCTGGTGAGTTACGTTGGGATCTCCTGGCGCCACCCGAGATTTGCAGAACAGGTATGTCTCCCTTGTATCTCCATTTAGCTCCAATTAGCCATTAGCATTGCTTTCCATCCCCTGGCTCTGTCACGTAGGCTGTACACATTAATATTCTCCACCAGTCTTTTCTGCTCACCTCTCTCAGTTTTTTGCTAAGTTAATGTGATTTCTGTAGTCTGTATTTCTCAGGTGTCCTTTTTAGTTTTTGAAGATGACTTTCTCTCTGTTCTCTGGAGGAAAATGACCTACAATGTAATTCAGTATATTTCCCCAAAGCATTCAGAACACTATGACCCCGCGTCCCACACCTTAATCTTAATTTCTAAAACCATATGACATGAAGCCTGGATAGAGATGCATTTTTCATGGAGACCCAAATTCCTTATTGTGTTTTTGCCTTTCTGCCAGTCCGTGTTTTCACACACTGAGTTATTATTGTTGATTTTCAGACTCTTTACCTCAAAAAAGAAGGTCTGTTTTATATCCCGTCTGTCATTTAGCATGAATTTCATTCACACTGATACCACTACCAGATTGCCAGATGTACTTTTAACTTCTCTGCTTTGTTGATAAGATTGGTATTAATCCCATCTTTCTCGGTAATCTACTCAAGTATTTACCTGCCTGGAATCATCTTCTTTATTTATTTTGGGATTCTAAATTTTATTTTTTTTCCACTATCCCTTCTATGTGCTTTTCATTTCAAGTTGCTCAGATACCTCATTACCAGTCTCAGATAGGGAATGCATTTTCTGTGCCAGCAACTAACAACTTTAGATGGTTTCTTTTCCACCAATGATTTTTATGATTATTATTTTAATCTTAGCTATGTCTTTTTTCGCAATGCTAACAATAGATCTGACTGTATTTTGCATTGAAGCTCTTTTCTGTCCATTTAAAGGAGCATTAAACTGGGAGGAAATTATTTGTTGCTTTTTTCTGATCCTCTTAAACTGCCAACATAGCGAGAAAGGGATTTTGTGTAAAAGACAGCTATATTCTAAATGTCTCTAAAGAAGTAATACGGAGTTTAGTCCAAAATGGATAAAAGTGAGAAAATTTCTTCTATTTTAAAGTAAAATATTATATGCT
Organism: Stictonetta naevosa; assembly: GCA_011074415.1. Classification (NCBI taxonomy): domain Eukaryota; kingdom Metazoa; phylum Chordata; class Aves; order Anseriformes; family Anatidae; genus Stictonetta; species Stictonetta naevosa. Next base: position 13,070,875 of record CM021711.1, read on the forward strand.
GGAAGACCTCATTTAGAAAGGCATTATTTGAGTTGTAACGCTGTTCTCCCCAGGAGCAGCTTAGGTGAGGCCAGTTCCAGCTCCTTACAGAAAGCTGATCCTTGTCCTACGCATTTTTCTCCATCCTACAATCACGTAAACCTTAAGGCATTAACACTTTCTGTAGGGTGGATTTATGGTATTGCGGGTGCAACGATGCACCTCACAACTCCCAGAGTGCCATATAAATAATGAGTATAAATACTAATAGCAGGAAACTTGGAGTGGGTGGTGCACAAGGGCAATCCTTTCTCTGATTATGCTTAGATCTCAGGGCCTGTCTGCCTTTAGCATTTCTCACTGAGAGACAACTGCTCCCGAGTCATGTTGTCTACAGACTCCTCGGTAGGCTTTATGTCACCTAGTGTGTGCGTGTGAAGGGGATTCAGGAGCTGATTTCTGCATGGCAGGTATTGAAATTCACGTAGGAGCTTCCCTGCCCTGGTTTTGAAGTGGAGTCAGTTCAGAAAGTATAAAACGCTCATTGTCCCGAAGAGGAGTATTCTGAGGGGCTTCCTTAAGGATCCCTGTTGCATTTCAAATTCCTACTTCATTACAATTCAAATATATTATTAGATAAATCCTTTGGGGGGGGAAGGGGGAGGGGGGAAGAAATAAATGATATTAAAGTGCAGCATTCTGTAGCTAAACACTCTGTTTTCTCACCTAAGCATACTCTGCTTGTCAAATACCAAGCAGTAGTAAGAAAGGGGTCTTGAATGTACAAAGATAGAATAGATTTATTAATTTATCTTATTTGTGCTTGCAATTTTTTTTTAAAAAAAAAAAACAACTTTAAAAATAGTTTTAAAAATGTGTTCAAAATCTGGAGATAATGGGAAGTACCAATTATGCTGATAAAACCACAGTTGAAATGCATATAAAGTTGAATTAAACCCAGAAAATATGAGAAATGAATCTTAAGGAAACTTCCCATCTGCTTAATTCTACTGCAACATACAAAATGCAGTTTTACTATTTGTGTTTTTTTTTTTTTTTTTTTTTTTTTAATGTGTTCACTTTACTTCTGTGTGTGTGTGTGTATGTAACTACTCTTTAGCAATAAAAGTGTGAGCCCACCAGATTAATGTGTACTGCAAACAAATTGAAGCCAAAGGAAGCACTCCTCAAGGTAAGGGAAAATTGCAGGGAAGTCTTATAACTTTCTTCCCCCAAGACAGGTGCTAGAGGGTGGCTAAAATTATATTTAAAGTTTTTTATTTTATTTTATTTTATTAATAATACATACCAATACATTTGTTGTTGTTGTTTTAATATACGTACAAATACTTCTTCAATAAGGGAATCTGTTTTCCTCTGCCCGTACTGAGGAGCCATAACTTACATTATACAGAAGGGCACAATTCTGTGTCCAGCAGTGCATTAGCAAAGCAACAATTCCTTGCACCTGGGGGCTCTGCCTGCCATCTGTATAGCTCAGTGTGCCAAACGTGGGCATCTGTCTTGGAGATGTCCATCAGCAAGAACTCCTATTCAGAAACATCTTCAGGTTTCCTCAGGGCTTTCCTCCTAGCTTCCACGAGCAATGCTTTTCACCCACTTGCACAAAACCGCTCTGTTATTTACCACCTGGTACGGTCAGAGACTGGGACTTCCAATGCTACCATCCTAGAGCTTAAAAAAAAGCCTGGGTTTCTCCTGCTCATGAAGTCAAGAGAACTACAATAGATCTCAGTGGAAACAACTGGAGAGAAGAGGAGGAAAACTAGTTACTAAAGTCAGGAGACAAAGCTGTTAAAATGTAAAGAGCACGCAGCCTTTGTTGCTCATTGTGAGTCTCTGAGCAAACCAGCTGCCGTAGTTGGAAGCACTTGTTGATGAAGAATTGTGACTGCTAAAACATCAGCTTCCTTCCATCTTGAAGTTAATACATGACAAGAACAAAAAGCAGTACGGAAAGAAGTTAACAGTTTGCTTTCAGTTTTTAATTAGGTTTGGCAAAATAAGGCCAGAAGAGGAGCATCTGAAGTTGCCTTGGGAATTTTCACACTTTTTCAGTCTAACTGCTGCCAAAAATATAAAGAAAAATAAGAGACACAGTTGGAGCATCATTGTCATGACTTTAATTGCTTTATAATCAGCCTGGTATTCTGTAGAAGAAATGTGAGAAATTTCTGTTGACAAGTTTGGAACATGGATTGACCCGATGTTTGCTCAGTAAAACAATTTGATGTAATCGTGATCCGCAAAGCTGGTTTCTAGAATGTTGAATGCTGGCACAGATGTGCTGAGGATATTAAATACTTATGTCAAATAGTAGTTTTTGCATTTTTATCTCCAAACTAACTTCTAATAGGCATTAGGTATTACTTTTTTATTTCTTTTTCTGAACTGTACCATTACAGAAGCTTTCTAAACTCTTTGAGACAGGCACGCTAGAAGCCATGCATTAAGCTATTAATCTTGCCAGGTTCCTCCAAAAGTAGGTTCAGAGGAGTACGAATTTATGTAGAAAATTTATGAGGAAAGAGTCCTGTGAAGCCACAGATTGCAGAGCTTTAGCCAGTTCTGTGCGTCGTTCATTCTCCACTCTTTCCCCACATCCTCTTCATCATGTCCAGCAGTTTAGCAGTGGTCAAACTATCTCAAGCTTTGACAGTTCTCAGTCAAATCCAGCATCAATGTCAGTGCAAATTAACTATGTCCTAAATGGCTGTGCTACCTTCAGGTGAAGTGAAATGTGCTACAAGATGAGCGTCAGTGTACGTGCATCATAATATCGGAATCACAACCTCTGGTCGTAAAACACTTTGGGTGCCAAGAAGATGAAAGCATTTTTGAATGATATATTGAAATAATTTACTTGTGTTAAAGCAATGAAGCCTGCAACTTTTTAGTTTTCTACTCTTATATATTACCCTAAGATTAAAGTTGCAAAGCTTATTTGTAGCAAAATACAATTTTTTTGCTCCTAAAAAGTTAATACATGCAAGAGAGCTCACTCCTGCATCTCATCTGCACCAGACTGTGAAGCTGCACCTGTGAAAGTGAAGCTCGGAGAGTTTGGTCCACTAAGCTCAAGTGTTCTCACCAAAGCACAGATGGACGCACAGAGTGAAGACTTTCCTCCCCAGGTGTCTACTCGCATTGTGTATTGGGGATGGGAAATGGCTCAAACAAAGGTCTGAGCTTCGAGGTTCACCAAGAGGCGCATGACACCATGCTGTCTGCATGCCGTTGATTCTGCAAAAGAGCTGCATTACAGGCATACAGCCCTTGTCACTTTGTGCAAACTGGGTTATAATATTTTACCGTTTTCTAATTACAGTGATTTGATGATGCACTTGCATTTTGATGACCCTCTGTTTTAAAGAAATGTCATTGATAGGTGCTGGCATGACAGATGAATCGGGTACTGCTTCTGGTTAGCCTGGCTTGTTGCCAAACAGCTTGATGGAAAATGGTTTAAAAATTCTGGTTTTAAACCTTAGTGAAGAACAATTATTTTTCTCTCTTTTAAATCTGCTCTGCTGTAATTATGAGAGGTAACTCATTTTTAACATCATCTATGGGCAGAAGCTATGAACTGCCTTTTCTTTTCCAGTACAGCTGTCTGGTTCAGTAAATACATCTTCGGGGACTCGTTTGCATTAGTTACCAAGAGATGATGTGCTGCAGTGAATGGGGGTTTCTGCTTCCTAATGGTCTTCCTCAGCCCTGGTTTCCTACCACAATTAAGAGCTCTTTTGCTGTTAAGGGAGAAACAGATTCAGTGCTGCAGGAGACCTGAAGGTTAAGACCAAGTAGGCAGCATGGACATCATATGCCATTACCCATAGCACCTTGTAGCAGCCTGATGCCATCCATGCCAGACTTCCAGCCAGGTCCAGCAAGGTTTCCCTTTTTCAGGCCCCAAAGCTACTTTTTGGAGTTTCATTAGTGTTTGGTATTATACCCTAGGAGCTTGTGGGAGAGAGTAAAGTGTGCCGTATTAATATTTGTACTTATCGAAGGAGTAGAACAAGCTAAAGGGTTCTGCATTTAGATAATTCCAGAATGTATAATGTGTGGCTGGATCATTTGAAAAATAAGATCAATAAAAGCCCAGGAGCTGAGGCATTAGTGAAGAAAGAGAGAGGAGCTGCTAACCGCTTCCCTGTGCAGAGGAGCTTTGTCCCTGAGACAAATGTGCCAGCAGACACATCCCTGTGTGTAGCTCGGGGGAGGCATGCCATTCCCAGCTAGTCTAACTGCTTGTCTACAAATTAAAGAGGTCAGAGGAGCATTTTGGTAAACACTAGGAGAACTGGAGAGCACACATCCCACTGCTTTTCAATAACAAGTTGTGCTCATTGTGCAAGATAATTTGCTTGGTTGTGATTTCAGGTTCCTTAGGTTTTCAGTAATACACACTGGGGCATTTCACTATACGCCCAGATCTTGAAGTGTTTTTCCTGGCTGGTCTACAAAAAAAAGCATGGTGGTGTGAATTTACAGTAATAAGTAAAGTCATTAGCTTCCAGTAGGGGCTCTCTTACTGTGCACTTTGCATATTTTTGTGTTCAGTCAGGAAGAACTGTGGAGTAACTGCTTTATCGTGTAATGATTTCCCAAGTTAAAAACAAACAAACAAACAAAAAAAAACATTTTCACTGTATAACATTTTTCAGATGGATGCAGGTTTTGTTGCGACGTTATTTGGGGTTTCCTCTGGCACAAATCAAATTCTGTGTGAACCAAGTGCTTTGTCTTCCACTCCTTTACCTGAGTAGAAGTAGTATTAGAGTGCGATAAGATTATACGTATTTTGTAAGTGAATATAGCTGATGTTTCTCATGGCGTAACACGTTCTGGATTTCTTTTATTGTATCTTGAAGTGAAGGAAATGGAAGAAAGGTGAAAAGGCACTGAATTTTTAAATGTCATTTAAAAATATGATCTGAAGTGGCCTTAGTAAACACGAAAGCCTGTGGTCCACGTGTAGCAGCAGGTTTTCAAAAACCTCTGAGGAATATGCATTACAATTTTTCAGTGCCATTCTCTGGAAAATGGTTCAGAACTATGTTGACAAGAAAAATCCAGCTAGTATCGGGGGCACAGCCACCTGAGTTGTGTCAGCCCCACACGTAGCACTCATTCCTTTACCAGTCCGTGCTCGCTGTATTCTTTATCGCTTCTTGTGCCCGTTGCACACCTAACAATTACACCCATCTTCGCTCACTTTAATTGCTATATTCAGCACTTTATTTGTAATAGTTAACCTTTTTTGTTCTTCAGATCATTTACTGATTTATCTGCCAGTTCTTGCCCACCAAGCGCATTGTTTCCAAGTTGCACTCCAGCTGCACAAAAGGCAGGCTGCTTGCTGCCAGCTAGGGCATTAAGAAAAGCCAGGAGGCCGTTGGGCAATGGCAGCGCTGGGAGAGACAGTTCATGTCCCTAATTGGCGTCCGTGGTTTTAGTCCAAGCAGACACACCAACGACTCGATGGACAACTAAGGTGAATTCACCTCTCGCCCTCACAAGCGAGCCACCTCAGCAGGCTTTACAGTGTGTTGTTTAGCCACCGCGGGTCCCCCCGGGCATCCTGAGCCCCCTCTCAGGGCCCGCTCCCGCCTCAGGCGGCCAGCATTTAACGACCCCACCCACCCCAGCCCCTCAGCTGTCTCCAGGCGGAATGGCGCCGACCCCTTCCCTGCCTACTTATGGCCGCGCGCTGTAGTCTCGTCAGCCACAGCCCAACCAGCTCTTGCCGCGCTCCCGCCATCTTCCTTCCGAGTGGCCGTTCCTTGTTGCGGGGCGGGATTCGGGACCCTCCCGGGCTCGGCCCTCATCCCCGCCGCGCCGCCCTGCCTGAGGCTGCCCCTGTCAGGCGGCGGCGGGCTCAGCGCCTCCCGTACCCGCGGCCTGTCTGCTTGTCAGCGAGGGGCAGCCTCTAATGACGCTCCCCATGTCGTTCCTATTTGTTATTAGTCGTTAGTCGCCGTGCCTCTCACTTGAACCTTGATGTTAAATTTGCTTCAAATGCAACAAAGGCACTGATAAGTGAGGAGTGGAGATGTTTGTGGAGATGTTTGTCAGGGCTACAGGTGCCTTGCTGGACTGGAGACCGGCTATGAAAATAAAAATGTGTAAAAGCAAAAGCAAAAGCGTGTCTTGAAGATGGAGGTGGTGGGGAGGGGGATTCCAGATAACTGAAGGTGGGAGAAAAAAAAAGACCAGGTCCGAGACAAAAGTACATTGTCTTGTCCACCAAAACATGGCTTGCGTTGCCTTTTTCCCCCAGCTAGACAGTCTTGGCCAAAGCTTGTGAAGCTCATGTTCAAGTGTTATCAAAGTAAATTTTTCCATGCCAACCAAGCTGTAGAAATAAAATTTCCTACTCAAAATGTAATGCGATGCTTAAGAGTTTAGGGTCGTGCTTTTCATCTCTGTATTAGCTTGCAGAAAGTGAAGTTTGCTGCCAAATGTACGTCCAGGGTTCTTGTAAGCCTCTTCCTTGCTGCAGCATCCAGCTGTGCGCTGTCTCTATCCTGTGCGTATCTCTGTGTCCTTTGACTCTCCTCCATCAAAATGCAAATACTAGCAGCTGATCAGAAAATGCCATTCTCTGCTTTGAGAGCTATGGAAACCGTCCTCTTTTTCCAGCACTAAATATTGAACTTTTCATTGCTGGGAAACTTTGCTTGGCCTTCCAGCCATATTGGCCTGTTGAATAACAGTGCCTGTGGTTTAATTTCAACTCTGCTTGTGCTTATTCAGCCCTGTGGGCCTCTAGGTGTGAGGAGTCCCTCCTGCCCCCCAGGAGTATGGGTGCCAGCATATTCCTCACCCAGCCCATGAGGTGTCAGCAGAGCAGGTCTGAAGTTGTCCACACGTCCAAGACTTGCTTCTACTGAGCTCTATACCCATCATCCACTGTTGGAGATACGAGTCATATGATTTAAATAAACCTTTTATCACTTCTTAATGGGGAAGCCAGGTTACAGCCTTCCCTTGTGAGGTCCCAGCTTTTGATGCCCCACCTGGAGTCCTGTGTCCAGGTTTGGGGCCCCCAGCACAACAAGGATGTAGCCCTGTTAGAGTGAGCCCATAGGAGGGCCACAAGGATATGAGAGGGCTGGCGATGTTCAGTCTGGAGGAGAGAAGGCTCTGGGGAGACTTCATTGCTGCATTTCAATACGTAGAGTGGTCTTATAAAAAAAGATGGAGAAAGACTCTTTACCTCGGTAGGTAATGAAAAGACAAGGGGTAATGGTCTTAAATTAAAAGAGGATAGATTTAGACTAGACATTAGGAGGAAATTCCCTGTAAAGGTGGTGAGGCACTGGAACAGGTTGCCAAGAGAAGCTGTGGATGCCCCATCCCTGGGGGTGTTCAAGGCCAGGCTGGATGGGGCCTTGGCCAACCTGCTTTAGTGGGTGGCTTCCCTGCCTATGGCAGCGGGGTTGGAGTTGGATGTTCTCTAAGGTCCCTTCCAACCCAAGCCATGCTATGATTCTATGATGGTCTCCTGTGGAGTGTTATGAGGGTTGAGAATCTGTAAAGAAGAAAAATGGTTGATTGCATCAAGTATCTGAAAGGTCAGAAGCAATTCTGCCCTTTAGATTTAAGTATGAAAATCATAAACCAAGGGTAAATGGCTTATCTGCACATATCAATATAGAATCATAGAATCATTTAGGTTGGAAAAGACCTCTAATATCATCTAGTACAACCTTTAAATATGATTCGGATATGATACCCTGTTCCAAATGTTCTCCTTGAATAGGTAGAGCCAACTGTCTCCATCAGGAATGCAGGCTGGGTCTCACTTGGTTTTATTCTTCATAATGTAACAGTATTATGCACTAGATTTTCAGGCAACTTAGAGGCAACCTGCAGTGACAGTTATGTGCTGTGTGAGCTTTTCATCTTACTGAGTGTTTCAGGGCTCTTGTGGGTAGAATCTTGCTCTTATCTGTTCCTAAACTCTTCCCCAACATGCCTGGAAATTGATTATTTAGGCTAAAAAGTGGATTTTATTGCCCATTTACCCACACATGCCAATAGGTTAATTATGTTTTTAAACTCAAAAACCGTGTATTTAGTTTATAATAAAATCAGAGAGACAAAATAAGTGATGCTCTGCATATGGGAATAGTATTCCTTCCTGTTTCACAACCCATAGAGAAGTGTGTTTCTTGATACTGATAAAATAAAATGGATTTTATTACACTATACTTGCAGATGGAGAAACAGAGGGGAGCCCTTATAACTGTGAGAATTGGATTTGGAAGAAAAAAAGCTTTAGACTGATAACTAAAAGAATATAGCTTAGATAACACGATAATCTTCGGTGTAGAAAGCCCTGAACAGATCAGCCAGGAACTTACTGAATAACTCCTTGTGTGATTATAGTCTTTGGCGAATTGTCTGAAAGTATACTTTGAATTGTATATAGATTTATTTGCTAATAATAGTAGTTTAAGCATTTTACGTGATCTAGCACATTGCAAGCCTTCATCTACCATCAGGTTTTATTTCTTGCTCAGATCATTCCACCTTATGGGAGTTGAATATAAATTTTCATAAAACCTCTAGATTTCTTGTAGAGAAATTATGTTCACCTGTAGGTGACTCCACAAGCAGGAGAGATGAGCTCACTGAAGTATTAGCGTGGCTACAACTTGACTTCTATGTACGTTTAGGACCTTTACCTAAAATCTGGTGAGAAAGCTGCACAAAAGCATCTTTAGTGTGCATTTAGGTGGGCAGATCTCAGCTCAAAGGGCTGATGAGCCACTTAGTTCCCTGTGAAGAGGCAATCTCTGGGTCTGCTTACACTGAGCAAGTTTAATACTCAAAGTAATCTGGTTATATACGTTTGTGTATACAGCTATTGACAACACGTTAGATACATTGGTTTAAACTTTATAGATAATCCACAAAACAGTGTTCTTTGGTGAATGACTTCAGTTTTGACACTGGGATGAGGAGAAGCAAAAAGTAAAAATAAATAAATAAATAAATAATCAAATTGGCTAGCTGCTGTGTGCAGGTGATCTCTTCTAGGTGGCCAGCCTATAATTCAAGAGGAGAGTACCAGTGCTACACGAGGGACGTAGGGCTCAATGTGGATGATGTTGAGCTGCTCCAACCTTCAAGGATTATAAATTACAGCATCTGATCCTCTACTTTAATGAATAAGAATTCCCATTAGAAAAGCACAACATGGGTCCACCAACTCTTTCATGTGAACTGGATGCCTTAGCCTCTGATCCACAGCATTTCTCACTTTTGATTATACTGCAAGGATTACCGGCAGCCGTCTAATAATCAGATCAGTACCTTAACCGTCTCCCATATCTTGCATATCCTTATTATGTATTTATTTTGTGTTGTGTGGGATTACAGAGTAGCTGAGCTGTCAGAATTGTTCTGCTTATTCTAGAATTGACTTTTTTAAAGTTTAGGATGTTATGGCATTAGATTAGAAAACTGATCCGTTCTATAAAATAGGAAATACTCTTTGGGCAGCAGCTTATAATCCCATGCAATGTATATTGAGGAAAATCTACTCTGAGAAGAGGGTGTAACAGACTGTCTGTGTCGCAGTTAAACCCCATTTAAAACTTCACGAAGTTTAGGCAGGGTTTAACCTGGCCATAAGTGTTCTGGCCTTCTGCAAAGATCGGAAATTGTGCCAGAATTTATACCAGGAGTGGGCTTGTTATACTAATTAAAATTAAGACAAGATAACATTTTGTACTTGCAGTTGACACAGAGGAGCAAAAGGAACTGATCTTGTAGCAAAGAAATCAAAATGTGAGTTAAATTAGTTAACTACATAGCCTGAGCTAATGTGAGATGCTTCAGTGCAGCAAAAGACCTTGAGTTATAAAGTGAAAGTAGGCCCAGGGATCACAGCAGCCAGTCTGTCTGCAGCCCTCTGCTCTCAGCAGCAGGCAGGATGTGACACCACTCTTTGTGTTTGATCCTTCTGTTTTCTGCTCTGCACAGCCACCAGTATTTGTAATTACATTGATTAGATTTACAGCCAGAGATGCTCATTAAAACAGAAAGAATTGTGTATGTTTCCCTCTTTTCCTTTGCTCTGCTTCTTGAATTTAGCAAAGACTCTGGATTTAGCTAAATTCTGAAGCTGAGTATGTGACTGGGTGCTATACATGGCTGCAAAGCAATTTATTTTGCTTCCTGGTTGCTGAAAGGTAATGGGTTTGTTCAGGGCCAGTTAAAGATGGAGAAGCAGCATGTCCTTCCTGAGATGATAGCTCCTACTCAGAATTGCAGTTGGCTATTGCTGCTGTATTTGTACTTGGGAAGGATCCTTGTTTCTCTGAGACAGTGAAGCCATGAACTGAGTGCACATTCAACCATTGAAATGAAAATTGGAAGTAGGAGATTTCCAGAAGTCTGTGGCATTTTGGGTTGCTTCTCAAGTGTCTGGGGACTATGGTGATAGCTGACTGAGGTAACCCATCTTGGGAGCACCACCACTCATAGGAGGGTACAGACAACAACAGATACAGGAGTTCAGCTGCTTTACTCCCAGTTAGTACCAAATGTATTTCTGTAAGTAGGCTCAATCTTTGGTTGTATTTGAGAGCCTTTCTGTGTGGCACCATACTGTTTTTGACACTATTTTCAAAGTATAGCCATTCAGGAGCTTTATTTTGTAGGAAATGAACCTTATTGTATTGAACACAAGAAAGATTATTTTTAATTTTAATTTTTTTTTTTTCCAAGCTCTTCGGAGTTTCCAGGTCTTAAATCCAAGTTAGTTTTGACTGGGCTGCAGTCTGGTTCCCGGGACTTGTACGCTCCCTCAAGGACAACGGTTTGACATGCAGTGTTGAACTTTTCCCTCGTTTCTCCAGTCTGAGCTCTCACCACTTCCTGGGGGAATTGGTTTTATCATGTTTCCAACCCTTCACTTTAACACATCTAATGCATCATTTTCCCATTCTGAAAACCCAGCATCTGGTTAAGCTCATACTGAGCAAAATGAAATAATAGAGGCGATGGCATACCAATTAGATCACTAAAGAAATCACAGTCGGTTGCCATTTCCAGGAACATGCAGTACTTCTGCAAGACAATACTATTATTACCTTGCGTTTGGAAGTACTGCAGACTCTTTCAACAACTTTCATGGATATTTGCCTCGGAACTGAATGACTCCAGTTTAATTTAAATGTAAATGAAAAGTACATAGTGTTTAAATGTTTAACAGACACACAAAGGATTTTGCACTGAGCAGAATTATTCATTTACTATGTTCTGTAGTGGCTATTATTCATTTATTGCCACATCTAAATTCCTTAATCAGACCCAGATGATACTCTGCAGATTCACTCCCTCCCCCTCGGTGTAAATGGCTTTCAGGAAGACTTCCCAAGAGCTGTGCCAGCTTGGCTTCGGCAAGATGCTGCCGCTTTCCTAAATTCTGGCTGGAAAATAGCTTCCATGGTTGCAGAGTATAACTAATGCCTTCTAATACTTTCTTTGCAGTGAGCACCAAAATCGAAGCAAATAGCAGGCTTTAGTTACTGCAGTAATTCTGGGTTCTGGCTGCCTCTCCTCAGGAGTTCCTGGTCTCTATTCACTGGAACAAACTGCGTGTTTGAAAGGAAGGCCGACAGGGAGTCTCTTTAACTTAAAGCTTGCAGAGGTTTTCAAGGGACTGCTCTCAGCACTTCAAAATCACTGCTAGAGCTTTAGAGCTACGAATGGGAAGTCTTCTTATACATATCTTTAATGCCACTTCTTACCACCATTTTATAGGGGTTCACTGTACTTGTAACATCCCTATTACTGTTATTTTACATAGTATTCTGGTCATTCCTTTTTGTGCCCTTAGGGGTTTTGATGTACTTTGTATATATGTTGTCCCCAGGCTGTTTCTTGGTACTTATACAACTTTTAATTTAATTTTATGTATAAAAAAAATATTTAACAAATGAGCAGGATCATGTCAAGGCCAATGCTTCTGTTACACATACCTGTAGTACAATGATGGCCTTTTCTGTGGTATATCTCCTGGGCCTGAGGACATCAAAGTGGGAAAGCAGTAACAGTGCAGCTATTTTGACCTCCTTCAGCAATGACAGTGATTTAAGCATGTTCAAGTGTTTTTTTTTTTTTTTTTTTTCTATCACAAAACCACAAAACTCTGATTTCAAACAAACACTCTTCTTGCCTGTCTGCGTTATTGTGACTTCTTCTTATGAGTTCCTGTTACAGTCTCGTGATTTAATTTGTCTGCCCAAAGAAGCTGTTCCGTTTGCTTTTTGCTGCAGTGTAGCCATGTAGCCATGCACTTGGGCTCTCTTCATTTCTGGGTTGAATTCAAGGCTGTATTTATAATGCATTAGGCATCTTCCAGACCTGGGTCATCTCAGGATGTAAGACCAGCCATCTGTGAACCAGCACATCGCCCAGGGAATCTGAAAACAGATGAATTAGGAACAGGCTCGGAGAAGCACAGGGAGGAGAAGTCCTGTGGCTGTGGCTGGAAGCCGGATGGTCAGTGCTTGCAGGAACCTGCTAGGTCAGCTGGGCAAGTCGCTCTTGTAATGTGCACACCACACACTTTTGGAAGACACCAGCTTGACCCAGCACATTTACACTGCGTGATGGACACTGGGGCATGCCTCAGCTTGCTCATCTTGAGAATTTGGCAAAGCAGATTGGAGATTTGAGAAAATTTCTCAAGCAGAAAAAGATTTGGCTTCACAAGTGCTTCCAGCAACAGTGGAAAGGGACAGTAGAGATACAGCAATTAAGGCCAAATGCAGTCCTGTTTAATTACAACCTCCCTACATCCACTCAGAGACTTAGGTTATCCTTGAGGAGCTGTGTTACTCACTGATCCGCTCCTATCTGGAAAGGCTGATGAAAAAAATACTTGAACAAGGAGAAAGTAGAGATTTGAGAAGCGAAGAAGAGAGGAGAGGAAAATGTAATAAAAGGTAATAAAAGAAAAAAATAATAATAAAAAAAAAAAGAGAAAAACAAAGTAGGGCCTTCGTGAAGTTGGCCCTTTGAAGATGGCATTAGGGTGCCCTCTGCTTTTCCCGTTTGCTCATAGGCACTGTAGGAAGAGGGGTGCTGTGACAGCACATGGCCCTGGACCTCAGCTGTCCCACGAATGCAAAGTGAACGCGAGAGCTTGGGCTGGCTGTTACACCTGTCCCTACTGGGTTGCAGTGTAGTAAGCACCAACAGCTTTATATATATCTATTCTTCTTAGTGCCTGCCAGCAGGAGATGAATCCATATTAACAGAGGCTGGCTGGTAACTAACACTTCCATGGAAAATATTGTGCTGCGCATAGACTGCAATATAACACAGTGCACCGCATGACGACGGAAGCTCCCCGAGTAAATGTATCCTCATACACCATATTTTAGCAAAAAACAACTCTGGAATTTACTCTGCAGAGCAACTGTGATAAATGATCTGAATCCTTTAGTTACTCATGGTAAAGAAGCTACATAAATAATTACTGATTTACTGACAGCAATTAAGTAGGGCTAAGAACCCAGGATTGATAACACACTTACTCTGCTCATTCTCTGGAATAATAACTTAGATGCCATTTCTAAATATCATACATCTTTATCATGGATTCTGATAATTGTCAGCTCATCCTGACCAAAGGGGCTTTGAAAATGTAGCTAAAATGGAGATTTATTTCTTCTCAGTGAATCGCTCACCTAGTGCCAGTTTTTGCAGTAGTCAGGATTCTGGTGAGGTGATCTTAATTTATTAGTTTAATCTGGGAAATTAATTGGTGTAGGTTTTGGTTAGACAGATCAATGGACAATAACGAGCATTTGACTTGAAGGAGATTTCCTTTTGCAAGGATGTAAAAAGAATACTGAAAATAATTTGACCATTTCAAATGCAAGAATTCAACTGCACCCAAACCTCTGTAGCTACTTAGCTGTATGCAACCATGCAAAGACATAACATATTAAAAGATTAAATAGTTAACACCTGCTATGTTACAAACAAACTCCTCCATATTATTTTAAATTCCATTTTACAGAAAGGAAATAGAAAAGATTTTCTTGCAAACTTTTAGCTGATTTAGGAATCTAAGTCACATCATTGAAGTGACAGGGGTCCAAACTCACATAGCTGTGACTTCACATACCTTTCCTGAAAGCAGAAGATGAACTGTAGCTGCTTTTTGAACACTTTGCTAGGTATCCATTTGCATTGGAGGAGTTAAGTACGTTTTAATGTCTGTGCCTATGTGACTTAAGCTATAAGGCCTGTTCAGTGCCTTTCACTACTTGGGCTTCCAGCTGCCTAGTCACTTATGAAAGTGGGATTTAGCTGTCCAAATCCTTTAGACTTTGGGATGCTTAGTGCAATGGCATGAAAAAAAAAATAATACTGAACCTGGCTGCCTAAAGATACAGCTATGTCCTCAGCAGCATATCACAAAGTGCCTACACAAGTTAGGCTTGAATTCAGTTATTCAGTTTAAGCAGAAATCACAAAAGTGCCCATGCTGTTTATTGAACAGGGTGTAATTAGTATATGGAGATAGTGATCAAATGCCTTTTATCCTTCTGTAAGTTAGGAGTCATTCTCTGCTTGCACATTCTGCTGAAAGATGTATGTAACTGCAGGAAAGTACCTGCAAAAAAAGAAAAAAATCAACCCCAAAAGATAATGTTCTGCCCTGTGCTGTGTGACAGCTCCCGTGCTCCTGAGACCATCCAGAGCCACCACCTAATGACACTTTTCATGTGTCGCATCAAAGGCATGAAAAGACCTAGCTCTTAATGCTCTTTTTAAGTACAACACCAAGCACCTTGCAGTGCTCGTGAGCAGACCATGCTCTGTCCTCCAGATTGTGCTCCAGCCCTAACTGGTTCCTCCACTTTTGCAGCTGAAAAAGCCAAAGCCAGTAAGTACTCCAACACAGCGTGTTGTTGATAATAGCCTTGATCGCTTGTGCCTACCTAAGAGAAGGGTCTCTAGCCATAATGTCAGGAAGCATGTGAGCTGCCTGATCTTTGCCGCAGTAATAAATGTATTTTAGATTGTTCTGTTAACCTGTGGCTTTTTGGAAAGTTCTGCTTTTATTCGAAAGGCTTTTGTGGGTCTGAGAGGGGCCTTCACTTGACTTTTCAATTCTAGGTTTCATTTTATTATTCTTGTGGTTTGAAGTATAACATACAGTCTTTGGTGCTTTTCCCCTTGTTTTGTTTAGAACAGAATTGAAGACCAGGGACCTGTTGAAGGAACTGGAGAAAATCCACTGCTACTCTGACACTCTGCATCCCAGGGACCTCTCAGGCCTTTTGGAGGGCCTGGAAGGAGGGGAATAACCATGGTGTGACTCCATTATAACCTTGCTGTGACTCCATTTGTGACTTTGGCCATCTGGCTACTCGGAGATGTAAGTCATAGCCACCTACCAAAATTAGAGAATCCCACTCTTGATTTGAAGCTGAAGAGGGTTTGATCGCTTCAGTGATTGCATTGAATTTATTCTAGTCTGAGTTTGACATTGTTTGGATAAGAGTATGTTTGTTAGAGCTCTCTCTCTCTGCTTTAGTCAGTTTTTAAATGCTGACGATGCTCCTGCAGTTTTATGTAAATTGAAATCTAGCCTGAGTGGGTAAATAGGTGCCTTCCTTTAGAGTGTCTATCAACTAATGTGAGCTGTCAGCAATTGTTTCCTTTTAATAAAATAGCTGAAATTTAGCTTCTCTGATACTATCAAAAACTTAACTAAAAACCTCTTATCATTTGAAGCCTATTAGGAGATTAAGGCACTGAATTAATGTAAACGAGTTAATGCAGACACTTTATCCTTCCTAGATCTGATCTGTTCCACCTGGGTGCCATAGCATTCAAAAATGACGGTGTTGGCAGAGGGGAGATCCTGAAGCATGGTCAGGCAGGGAAAGGCAAATCACTGGCTGTCACTACCAAGGCAGAATCCTTTGCAGGTACCTGGTGCTTGCAGCTGCCAAAGGCTGCGTGCATCCTTGGAGCACGCTGCTGGCTGTGGCGAGGTTGGCTGTGCAGATGGGCAGGCACCGAGTACCGGTTTAGCTGGGCGTTACACAGGGCAAGGGTGAGGTGGAGGGTTCATTCATGGAAACTGAAAGACATGGCTAGCTTGAGACCTAGGTCATGTTTCAGCTCTATTCTTCCAAGTGTGCAACCCTGCGAGAGGTGGGTTTTCTGAGTTCCTCACCTGTTAGACGGGACTGCATTTTACCCGGCTGTTATGAGGATTAAACTCACAAATTTTACTTAAATCTGTAAGGCAATGATAATTTTTTGGCTTGTTCTTCAGCTTCCTACCTGAACTGCAGGGTGATTTTAGGGGAAATTAAGGGATCTATTAAGTTGTGGGTGAACTAGCAATAGCTGTATTATTTCTAGGGATAAATTCTTAATATCCTTTTGTAGTTATCCTGATAGTATAATTGTCTTTACTATTGTATTACAATAGAACCTCCAGGCACTAAGCAGAAATCAGGATTTGGAGTACTATGCACTATATATATATATTTATATAAACAGAATAAGCATTTGATCCTCAAAAAAAACTCCACAAAACAACAAAAAAATCAAAAAAACCCACTTGCATTTTAAAGCTAGATGCTAGAGAGTATAGAGGGATAAAATGAATAAATTTAAGAAGACGAGATCAATGGTAATGGCTCACTACCCTGTTTTGAAAGAGAGAAAAAGAATCTTTTGAGAATGATGTCGTAGAGATATAGTACAGGGCTGATGCCATTCCTAGTGTGGTCAATAATAAAGTCATCATTTTATCATGCTTTGAGATGCCCTTGTAAGACACAGAAAAGTATCATTCATTACTGTTGTTGCGGAAGTTAACATTATTAATAGTCCAGGACAGCTCAGAGGTAGGACAGAATGAAAGGACTGTGCTTTAAAAAATCATAAGGGTAGAGAAGTCCTACCATTAAACATTTTTCGGATAAGTAGAGAAGCCAGAAGATGCTATCAGTAGCATCATCTTCAATAGCCTTTTAACTATTTTCATCTATTTGGGATGAAACCAGCCCAAATTACTCATCCAGGCAGGATGGGGCCTTGGCCAACCTGGTGGCATCCCTACCCACAGCAGGGGGGTTGGAAGAGATGATCTGGAAGGTCCCTTCCACCCAAGCCATTCTGTGGTTCTCTGATATTCTTCTGTTGTCTGAGGCTAACTACCACAGAGCTTTCAGTCCCTCTGTTATCTGTGTGTATATTTTTGGCCCACACAGTGCTAATTCAAGACATTCTAATGTTCATTGAAAAAAGAATCTAATGAATTTGAAAACATCAGACAAAATGATGGATTTTACAACTGAATTTAAGCAAACATTGAATGGTGCAGTTCATTGACAGAAAGCTTTGTGCCAGCCTGATGCTACATGACCAGTTCTCTTTGTTCCACGCCGAGCCTGGTAAGAACAGCGGGGTGGGAGAGGCGTTCTTTGTACTGTTTGCAATCCCGTCTTTAATCCCCACCTTTTATATTCTTATTGGAAACATTTAATTTGAATAGTCCTGAGGACAGATTCATGAGGGCAGGGTGAATGATTTAATGCTGATGGACTGCTGTGTAGCTGCTTTTTGGAAAAATGCAGGCCTTGTTCTTGAAGCATAATTTCCTTCATGATGAAATGCAGTGTGAGGAAGATGTTGCACTTCGGAGAATATATACCTTGCTGCAAAAGATTCTTTTTTCCACCTCAGTATTTTCAGATTGCCTGGAAATGTCCCTAATGTATTCATTAGAGAGTAGATGGATCAGCATGGTACAGAACTAGAATGAGATTCACACTAGGAGATGTGAAAATACAACATTGAGATAGCGAAAGAAATTCTTTTCATGTACGGAAGAAAAATACTCTGAAGATATAGTATCTACGTCTGCTTTCCACAAATACTTTTCTTCCTCTTCTTATATTTTGATTCGGAAATTGCATTTCTGTATGAAGACCTTGGGCTTTGTTTTGTTTTCTTTCATTTTTGAACAGAAATGGCACATACTATAAACTGACATCTTACTTCATAATGACTTGCTCTGAATTCCTCACTGGTGACTAGAGAACCACAAATGTATATTGAGATCAATAATGAGAACAAAAGATTATCATATTATTTGCTTGAATTCAGCAGCAAACTCTGATTTGTGTGTTTCCCAAGAACATTGACCTAAATAGAAGAAATTGCCATGAAAATATGGGGACATTTTACTGTGAATTTTTATCAGACACAATATTTGATGCGTATTTTTCTATTTATTTGCATTTTTAGAGGCCTAGTAAGTAACTAAATGTTTTCCAGCTGGTACAATGTACATACAACTGTGATACTCCTTTTTTTAAAGTACATATTGTTTTTGCTATCAATCACTTCTATAGTAGAATGGAAACCACCTGACTAATGCAATTAAAAATGCCGCGGGAATGCCAAATGGTGAATATTTGTTAAAAGATTTTAGCAAACAGTCTGAAGAATGGTAGTTACTATCAGGTAGTTAATAAATGTCAGTGGCTCATCCAGTTCCAGAGTAAGAGAAATACATGAGATAAATACTACTAAATGATGAGAAGTCTTTCCACCAGTCAACTCCACTGGGCTTCAAATTGAAGGGCTCATCAGCTAAAATGGGATGGAATAATGTAGCATATTATTAATAACTTTTCCTTGATGTTTGAATAATGTGGCAGATGAGATTTATTCAAAAATGTCAGTAGCCTTTCTATGAGCAAAATGTTTATATCCCCAGATTTCACATCCTGTAAGCTGCCAGTCAAATTATGATGGTCTTATGACAACCTGCTTTTTTATGTTTCACCTTCCTCTGCTGAATTGGAATATAAAAGTTACAGGAAAATTAATAATAATGCAATTGCAAGTTTAGAATTCTAGTCAAGCTTTAGGAGGATTTTTTGGAGACAAATATGTATGTTTTATTCTTTTGGGCATACCTCAAATGAGATATAATAACATCAGTGTGGTTGTGTGAATATTGTTGTCAGAGTTTCCATGCTGTAGACCATCCAGAAAGATCCGGAAAGTACTTCAGAGGGAAAAATATAGTAGAATTCCTGCTCCCTAGATGTGGTCAGTATCATTCTCATGTATCTGATCCCAATTTTGTGTAAATGCTACTAAAAAAATTATAATTGTTCTTCCATTTTTCCAACTATTAAAACTGAGATATGATGGAACAGCTTCTGTCATTCCACTGTAGCATTCTATTTGACTCCAAAATTTTCAGTATTGCCCCTAAAAGTGCTGTCTTGTTTTTATTTATTTTTTTCTATCATAAAAGAACTAAGTTCACTTTCTGTGATGATCTTAAATGATTACCGCAGGCATATGCCGTTAATGCAGAAATGAGGTGGAAGCAAGTAAGGCCTTCATCTTTTTAAATTCCAGTTCCTGACAACAAACGGGGTGGGAGAGTGAGATAGCTGGCATTTCACAGCAACCAAATTCTTCTTCACTCCATATCAAATGCTCCTTTCTGAATACTTAATTGACCAGTAAATTTCCTAATGAGAATACAAACCTAGATGAGAGTGTTTCTGGCTAAACAAGGTGAGATGGGTACTGTAAGAGTAATGAATATGCTTAGGTCCACATTGTGTACGATGTATGATTTTATCCCAGTATAATGTGTGTGCCTGTTCTGTGATTTGCAACACAGTAAATTTTCAGATAAAATACTGGCTTTTCACCTTTGGGATAAATGCCCAGTTTCTGTCCATGTTCCCACTTACTGTGAAGTTAGCTTTATAATACCGCAGACTGGCTCTTCTGAAAAGCGTTTGGCATCTCAGAAGCTTTAAGAAATGACCTATCTGAAAGCTGTAGTTCCCACTACCACAGAGGAAGGGGTCTTCCCTAGTGCTCTGACATGTGTCAACATCATCAGTCCCTGTAACTGATGGTGATTATACCTACCCTACGTTGCATGCCCAGTCCATATGGTTTCTAGGTTGGATTCCTTCCACCACTTCAAAGCAGGCATTCCAGGGGCAGCATCCATGCCCTCAGTGCCCCAGGACAGCCCTTTTATCTTCAGAGTCAAAAGAGCAGCGTTGGTGGGCTCTCAGGCAAGGATACAAACAGCGCTAGCAACCCCTGCTGAATGACTTCCTTGAAATGGGTATTCCCTCCCTGGAGGTGGCTTCATCCATAAAACAGGGTTGTTCTGACACCACCTCAACTGTTGCTGATTCTGGTACTAATACTGTTCAGGCTGCATCGCCATGTTGTGCTGGCTAATTTTTTTCTCCTTTGCTCTCCCAAGGCTCATTTGTCTGGAGAAAAAACAAACAAACAAAAAACCTCTCAAATGTCTAAGTACTGGCAGCTTTCCTGCTTATCCTGACGTTTCAAACCAGGAACGCTCTCCTGGATTTAGAATTTGCAGCAAGGTTGCAGACACATAATTCTGATATTAGAGACAAAATAGCTTAGATTTTCATATCTATAAACTTAAATGTACATCTGTGTATTGATATTTACCCATGTGAAAATGGGTAAATATCAGTAAAAACAGATCTCTGAAGACTACATCTGACTTAGAGTTTGACTGACAACTTGGAAGCAGGAGTTTGGCTCAAAGAGATAACTGGGGTTATATTAACTTCATAAAAAAGTAAGGTCTAACTTGAAAAATCCAGCATCTTTTAACAGAAGTCAAGTGATTCCCTCATTTGTCTGGCCAGCTTCTGTCAAGTTCTTGATTAAATCTTTTCTAATGACTTCTACGTGAATGAGAGGCAGAGAGAGGGCAGTCACAAATCACTTCTTGGACACTCTGACAGGTGTGTGTATGATTCATTTATGTTCAGCTAGATGTAAGTCCTTAATTCTTCCTCTTAACTGTACGGAAAAGGGCATCATCAGCAACAAATATCCAGAAGGTGTAAATTCTAAGAAGGGAATTTTCTGCTGTGCTAGAGCTGGCAGTTGTTCGAAAATTATAAAAAAAAAAAAAAAATGCAAGTTCAGGAATAAATATAATAGTAAAAAAAGAGAACTAGTATAGTAATAGTAGGCATTTAAATCATTAGAATCCTTTTATCTTGTGCATTTTGAAGGCAGCAATAGCTGGGCGAGAGAGGCCTACAGCCTCATTAGCTCACCCAGTGAGTGCTGCCTGAGCATTAAACATGCTCAGTGCACAATCCCATGTTCCTTGGGCTTGGCCTTGCAGGTAGAAAGGAGGGGAAAAAAATATTCTTTTCCTTCTCAACCATTTTTTGCCTTTTTTTTTTTTTTCTCTTTTATCTCCTTTTCCTCATAAGGTTGATTGTAAATATCACCTTTCCTGACAGAGAACTGGGCTGCTCTGAGCAAGATAACAACACATGTTTTTTTCTCCCACTTTCCTTGTATAAAAGAACATTTCTTATTCTATTTGCTTTGTTTCCAGCTCTTATCCGTAATTTAGATCATAAGCCAGACTGTCCTTTTCCAGGAACACTGAATAATATAATGGCTGGGAGATTGTGGGGAAATTTTCTTCTTCTTTTTTTTTTTTTTTTTTCTTTTATCTCTCTTTTATTTTTATGTTTCAAAATAGTCTCAGAAAACTATTCATACTCTGTAGAAAAAGCAGAAACAAAAGTCTTTTATCCTTATTTCTGACTGTGTAGCCTGGTTGTTTTAACATGTTGGCTTTCCCTTTACCCTTTCAGGGCCTTCTTCAGTGATCCTGAAAGGCCTAAGTCAGGGCCTGATCCAATCTTACTGCAGTTAGGGGCAGGAATTTCTGTCACCTTCTACTGGCTTTGAATCCTACCAGGGATTTTCCTGTACAGCGAGATATCAGGTCCTTGGAAGGATTCCTGGCTTAAGGCTCCGATTAAGGACAGTCTCCAGAAGGAGACGCTCAAATCTTCAAGACTGATTTTAACAGGTTCTGGAACAGGCCACACAGAAAGCTCTTGTGCACAAAAGGTGCAGAGATAGGTCAGAGAAGAGAGCCCAAAAATACCAACCAGGGAAAGCAAACTTAGGAAGTATCTACCTATTAAATATCTGCCTCTACTTTTTGGAGAACCTCTACATTGCTCTCCAGAGCAACAGTTTATTCTTTGCTTTCCGCTCTCCCTGCTTTCCCTTCCATAAATGTCTTAAAGGAGTTTGTTAAGAAACTGAAGGCAGGGATAAAACTAAATCCAGAACCACCTGATTCAACTTCACTCGTGGCCATCCTTCAAAGGCTATCAGTCCCCTAGTAATTCCCGAATCAAAGGCTTAAGGTTTAATGGCAGATTTTTCAGTGCTGTGATTGGGATGAAAATGCAGCAAATTTCAGCTTGCATATCTGAGGCAGGGTAAATCCAGATGTCATCAATCTCAGGTCAAAATTGATGGTTTTCTGCCTCACAGACATCCTTTCTTAGCTGAGCCCTTGCAGACTATCAGATAGCAGAGACAGAAGTTAAGCTGGAGAGCAACTGCAAGAAGCATCCATGCAGAGCCTGCCTTGAGTCAAGGATGTAAAACAGGGCCCGCACAAGGCCCCATCCCCACAGAAACTGGCACCTTCAGAACTCCACCATCCTACTAATGCCCAATTGAAAACACAAAAGCAACAAAGGCAGCATTCAGCCAGCTGCTGCCAACTGAACCGTGGGGCCAGCCCAGGAGGCAGCAGCGGGAGCAGAACAGCTTTTGCCTTCTTGTGGAGCCAAAAACCAGAGAGGGGAGGATACAACCTGGATCAAAGCCCTGGTGGGGCTGCAGAGCCGATTACAGCTGCTAGAGAACTCAGCTAGAGACAGGCCCTCAGGTGGCGTGAGCACTGACTTGATTGATGCCAATTCAGTGCTCTTCCAAAGCTCCTTGAACAGGATGTTTCAGAAAGCTCTGGGCCAAGCGTGGATCTCTGTGAATGTGTGTTTACAAATAAGGCACTTACCACCCGGGCTTTATAAATAGCCTCAAATTTCTGTTTACCACGTAACCTCAATCTCCCCAGCTGGGCACAACCATGCCAGATGAATGTGGCAGATGCAAAACTTAAAGGAAAAAAGTAGAGCGCAGGCAATGCAGAAATGAACATTTACAGTATCTGAGGTAAGTGCTGGCAAGAGCAAGTAAGAAATGCCTGAGGAGTTAAATAAACAGAAGAGATATTTATGGGAAGGGAAGTAACCAGCCTGAAAGAATGGAGAAGGGAGGAAGACCTGTGAATATATGTGATTACCATGAACAGAGACCAGCTGCCTCACAAGTCCTAGACAAATACAGTTTGGCTCGTAATTAATTTTTTTGTATAAAACCAACCATCTGCCAGAAGAAAAGCAGAAGGTGGAAGTGGTGGTAGCATATCCTCTTCCCTATACCAGTCCTAGAATTAATACAGCTAAAAGCAGCAGTACCCACAGACCACGTAAGAAATAAATGCCTATAGTTTATGACATTTGCTCTGGCTTCACTTGAATGGATACCACCAGATAAGTGAAACAGAAAAGTTTTGGGAATGGCTACACAAGTGACCAAAAAAACAGGTCAGTGAAGTTCTTACAGCGTTACAGGAGGGGCCTAGTGGTAATGATGCACTTTAAAAAGAATCTTGATTGTCAAATACATATCAGGAATTAGGGAGTGTTAAAAATGTTTGTTTTAAATTGTCACAAACTAAAAATGCAACTTAAAGTACAACAAGGAATAAAAAAAAAAGTGTTTGCACCTACTGGGCAGATTAGAAATGTATGTTTTAAATTGCTCAAAACTGGGATGCTCTCCATTTGTGCAGTTAAAACAAGGGTCCAGAGTCCTGGTCCAGCCCTTGTGCTCTGCAGGGAAACCATACAGATAAATGAAGTAGTTAATGTAGCTATGAGGAACATCAAACACGACGCACCATTCAGCTTTTTTGCCTACAAACTTCCCTGGTTTTCAGACATCTATCAGCCTATTAGGTCTTCAGTGGTACTCACCCTTCAAGGTTGCTTAAACAAGTGTGATTTAATGTGGATTGCAATCTTATGGGCACAACGTGACCCAGTTCACAATTTTTTTTTATACTTTTCAACTCACCCAAAGCTGGCAGCAATGAGGAGCTCTCTACTAGACAAAGACTAACAATGGTAGAAATAAAACGGCTGTAGGAACAGCTACCAAAGGGATGGGAGAGAGCTTGCAACTGAGTCAGACAAGCAGATCGAGCTTGACTTTACAGATGATGCATTCATATGCTTTAGTATCAGGGCTATTGTGTATGAGAATTTTCTTATTTTCTGGCAGGAATAAGTTGAAGGACTAACAGTGCTTTTGGTCTTGACAGCAAGTGACCATTCCTGCTGTGGTTATTGGAATACCTGATTGGATAGATTAGGAAATATTGCTTGTTGTGGTCCTCCCAAAGGCAGGGGTTAATGTGCACGTTGACACCTTGGCGCTCCCTCTGCATCCCACCAGTTCTGCGGGGACTTACCTGGACTGAAATCATATTTTGGCCATGCTGGGATCAAGGGAGAGCTGGAGGATGTGTATATGCGCTGTATGCATTGCACATCGACTCCGTGGAACAAAGTGAGTTGGTGTCTAAGGCCCTTGACCTAAACAGAGAATAAGACTGCACCCGACCTTTGCATTACTTATTCAGCGTAGCAGGTTTTTTGTTTTGTTTTGTTTTTCTTAAACTGAGTTTCTAAGCTTTTACTTGCTCAGCTTGGCAAGTACGATGTTTTACAAATTATAGCACACAGAAGCAAACTGAAGTTAAGCTGGTTTGAGCTTCCCAAGGAACATTTCTCATAGTGCCATTACTGAGGCTGTTATCTGAAAAATAGCTCTATTAAATGAAGAGCTTTGATATGTAGGCAGAAAATTATCTGATGCTTCTTTCCATGTTAAATTATGGTACTGTTGCACATGCAGGAGAGACTGTATTTTTCTTGCAGAAAGAACCCTTAGGTGTTCATAGGACCAACTGTTTTCTTAATGGGAAGATGTTATTAAAAGTTGTGCACTAAGATGCTTTGTTGCCTGTCATCACAAGTTATTGCTGATGTAAAAGTTACAGAGGAAAGACAAACTATTGTTTCACTGAGATTATGCACGTGCATTAGATCTGCAGGAGGATTTGGGCAGTGGAAGGAGGAGGCTGGCAGAGCAGGGACAGACTGAGCAAGCGATGTGGAGTGCTGGCACCCTGTGCCATGACAGGGCTGAGGGAGGCATTTCAAGGTGGGAGCCTGCCTTCAGCCCGAAAGCAAGATCTCTATGCTTGTAGGAAGCATGGCTAAGAATTTGCTTCTCTTGTGTTTTCTTCTAGTTATTTTAGGTGGGTCCCTCTCAGTGTGCCAGCTCTCATGGGGACTGCTGTTGGACACCCATGCGTTGCTGTCGTCTGAGCCCCCGCGCAGAGCTGTAATGGCAGGAGGCAGCGAGTGCTGGACTTGGGGCTCTTCGGTGCCTGTATTTGCAGTGCCCCTGCCTTTTGTAGGTCTAGTCCTTTGATAGACTAGAAAGTAAGTTTTATTTCAGAAGTTCCTTTTATTTCAGCCACCTTGGATTCAAAGACAAATTACCCACAGAAGTGACTTTCCTGAAGTCATGGCACAAATATTACCCTTGGCCATCTGCTGAAATCCTCTTAGGTGGCTACTCTGATCCGTATAAGCTCTGCTCTTAAGATGGCAGAGCACAGCATGAGTTATTTTATTTTGCAGTACAAATGTATCTTGTATTGAGTGTCTGAGGCAGGCAATTCAGTAAGTGTAAATAATAACTGATTTTGACAGAAATGCTTTGTACTCTGGAGACCCTTCAGACAAGCAAAAGCGCTGCTTTCACACGTTTTGGCCAGCCGCACTGTAGAACAGAACGCAGAAACCCAGATTTGTGACACTCTGGGTTATTTCCACTCCCCTACTGGAAGAGAAGAAAGGACTGCATTGCTTCACTGGTGGGGCTTTTTTGTCTGTGACAAATGCATTGACACGGCTTTTCCTGTGATTATTCATTTTTCTTAATGGCTTTGCAAGAGAGGAAGTTCCTTGACAGCATTATGGAAGGAGGCAGCAAGCATGCTGTGGCAGATAGGAGGTGAAAGGCATGTAATATATCCTGGCTCTGCAGCTGTGCTCTGCTGAGAAATGTGGCGCTCTCCCCTGCAAGATGTAGGCAGTGCAGGTTCCTACCCACTGCGGGGCAATCCCTATTTTTAAATGGGGAAGGGACACTCCTGAAAATGACATAAGCAGCAAAGAAAAAAAGAATACAGAAAATATAATGCACACCATGCACATTAAAACGAAGTGCTGTGCCTGACAGGTGCATGGCCAACGGGTACCGATTTAGCCTTTGCTGCGCTGGGTCTGGTGGCCACCATCTGACCTTGCCCCATGCCTGGCTGGGCCATGCACCTGGCTGCAGGCACCCATGTCAGGTGCTGCTGGAGCAGATCCCGAGCTGCAGGAGCCCTGTGGGGCTTTGTGCAGCAGCTGGCATGCTCTGGGGCCCTTCGATCTGCTGCTGCCGTGTAGCCCCCATGGGAGGGCGGTGGAAGGGGTTGTAGGAGCTGCACCTAGCTGGCTGGGACATGACAAAGCAGCAAAATGCTTTCCACGATACGAGACCTACCGATGTTAATGGGAGTCTCGATTCAAAACTGTATTCTGCTCAGCAGATGTTTGTGTTGATAACCACTGCATTCAAGCAGCCAGGGATCGGAGATCTGGCCGGCAGTATTTCCTGAGCACCCCGCAGCCCGGGCTGGCCGTAAGAGTTTCAGATGCGGCTCTTTCAGACAGGCATGATTTAGTCTATTAGTTGCTGGTGTTATTAACATTTTTCTGAAATTGTTTTCTTCCCCACACAATGTACATCTTGTGCATGGAAGCTTTGACACGTTAATTAGCTGCTCTGTTTCAGGCTGGGATTGAACACTGTTCCCACCGCCTGAGTAATGGTAGAGGCTCGGGAAAGCTGCTTAAAGAGTTTTCAGCATTAATCCAGTCTTTTGCTGGGTAATAATCAGACACTAGTTTTGCTATCCCTTCAGTCTGTACGTAGAAGAAATGATTTATAGCGTTACCAAATAATGGAGGGTACTTTTTATGGTTTGGCTTTTAAGAACTAACTCTGAGAGACCTTTTGCATGCTGTATGTTGGCTCGCTGTCGTTGGCAGGCAATATCGAGCAGCCTTTCAGGCGTTTAGAACATGAGACTGGAAAAGCCCTCCTGGGTCAACAAACGCAGCTGGACAGTGTTGGAGGCAGCCACAGAGTTTAAGGCTTTCTTCTATGTTAAGCTTTTCAGATGCACCCCCACACAACAGCCTTCCTACTTCCAACAGGAAAATTATGTTTGCAGGTTTTCTTGGTTTGTTTTTGTTTTCTTTTTCCATTTTTTTTTTTCCCACTGGGAAAAACTCCTCAAAGCCAGACACAAAAGTTTAGACAAATAACTGTGCCCTTCTTTCTTCGACTGCATATCACGGTGCTGAACATTTTGATGACTCCTGTGGCCTTTCATCTCTTCAGTAAAACTTGCTGCCCATCTCAGTTTGCAGGGGAAGGTATGAGTGTGTGCAGTCAGGAGCACACGGTTCTGCAGCAGCCTCAGCACCGCTGCCAGACTGACATGCTGTTGTATTGTACATAGGGGTCAACGATATGGCATACACTCCAGAGTAAGTTACCCATTTTGGTAATGAGTCTTAATGCTAGCTGAGATTCAATGCACTGAAACTAAAATCTCAGAAATAATAAAATGTAACTAAGATTAAATGGTTGTTGGCCTATGGAATATATTAAAAGTAGTCCATAACAAAGCCAAAACTAGCCATATAATGTCCTGCACTTTCTGTAGTGTAAGGCTTACTGGGGAAATCTTCATCTTAGAGCAGCGGGCCAGAGCAAAGATGCTGCCTGATTAAATGCAATCCATTTTCATGATTAGGAAGGTTATATATGAACTTCAGTGACACAGGACGTAGGTGCCAAATAAATTGCAGCATAAACTAGTAAAATTCAAGGCATTTACCAATCACATACAAAAGAGCCCGTGAATCATCCAATTCCCTGAAATAAATTAGCATAAATTGAATTAACTAATTAAATTACTTAAAAACCAACAAACTATTTTGATAGGTGGCATTGTGTCCTCTTGGTATCTCCCTTTTTTTTTTTTTTTTTTTTGAAAGTTCATACAATGAACTTAGAAAATTTAGAAGGCCAGCCTTTTAGGAAAGACAGGTAAACATGATTCTATGAACTTCTGACATATCCTTCCATCATGGGGTTGATGTGGAAATTTGTGGTATTTTTATTGCCTACGCATGTGAGATTTCAATGCATAATGTTTAATCGTAACATACAATATTCATTTTAGCAGTTTTGAAATGTAGCCAACATATTTTTTTTTCCTTTTTTTTTTTCTTTTAATAATTATGCACTTTGCTGCTGCTGCAGAAAGCTGTCTGCACAAATAGTCACAGATGCTCAGCCTCATGGTGCCTGGATCCTGAAGCCTCCCACGCAGTCGTCAGCAGAGTGTGAAAGACCCAGGGGTCAGTGTGAGGACTAAGCTTTGCCCTTTCCCTCTGCAAACTTATGCCCATGCCCTCCCACCCCCAATTGGCTTCCCTCTTTTTTTTGTTCTTTTTGGAGACAGTAAAATATGACAAATTAGCGGTACATGAGTGGCTAAGTGAGATGTGTTCACCTCTAGTTGACCTGTGCAGAATCTGAAACAAAAATGCCAGAAGGAAACTTGCTGTAGTCAACAGAACACAACTTTCAGTTGTCAAAATGCTACTTTGAAGGCCAGCATTTTCCAAGTTGAATTCACTTGTTGCTGCTTAACTTGAGAAACTTTGGGAGAGTCAAAATTTGCTTTGGTGTTGTCTATCTTTCTCCACATTAGGAGTACAGACTAAAATGTAAACCTTTTGTAATGACAGACCTGAGCCCTGTACCTTAAAGTTTGTTTTTGCCTTGAACAGTTTTATACATTATTCCATATTTGCAAGAGATAAATGCATCTTGGAGACTGCTTAAAGGGCACGTGCAATGCCCAATCCAGCCTGCTTTTGTATAGCAGCCATAGAAAACAAAGAGGAGAGAGAAAACTCCACTTGCTTTTGCTATAGGTGAATTAGGCAGCCTGAAAGTGCTCTGCTGGGAGTTGTCCTTAGGAATTAGCAGCTGGTTGAGGAAGCTGTCTGGTAAAGATGCGCTGAGCATTGCCTATAAGTCGTCTTCATGACTCAATATTTCTGTCATGTGTCAGCACCTGGTGAACACACTGATGTCAGTGTTACATTTAGTATTGTAATCATCCCTGACAAGATGAAATATGGTCTTTGAATTCCAGGAACATATGGGATTATTGAGAAAGAAAATTGTGTGAACAAGGGCAATTATAGCAATAACTATCCATGGCATAGACTACACTGAGTCATCCAAGCATAACATGGATATAATGAAAATATTTTTAAAGGCAAACATGATGTAAACCAGTGCCAAAATTATCTAATTTATTATTCTGTCATGAATGATAAATGTAAAAATAGAAAGAAAAAAAAAAAACACAAATCCTATTTCACAGAATAATGAGAAAGCATTCCTTTGTGCACTCCTTGCTACCTGATTTGGGTGCTTACAAAGGTAGCGAGGCTTCTTTGTAACGGGTATTTGAAAGACAATGAGATATGCTTCCCATCTAAATTCCAATCTGTAATTTTTCAGGTTATTCATCACTACAAATTTTTCCTCCTATTTAACTTCCTGTTGACACCCCACCACATCTACACAGCCACACAATACAGAGGAAGCAGCTGGCAGCTTATATATTATAGCAGAACTAGCTTTAACCTTGAAAGTGTCATCTACAGGATTGTACCCCTATGACGATGAGCTTTTGGAGCTGATTGCTCTTTGAGATGTAACTTTTCTGGATTTACATGATCATTTTAAGAGAATGGTGAGGGTATAAGGTTTGACTACAACATGCATTAGGAAAATTAGTCATAATTTTTGTTTTGCTTTTCATTCTTACCCAACGTCCTGCTAAAGGGTGAAACTAGTCCTAGAGCCAAAGCTGCAGTCTCTGAGGCACTCAGATGAGGCATGAACCTTGGGCTGCTTTTCTGCTCTGGTTGTACTCGATTCCAGAAGCTCTCTCCCCATTACAAAGGCTGCGTATTGGCTGTCCTGGAGAGACAGAGGACTCGCACCTCTTCCATGCAGCTCTGGGGCATCATAAAGGTAATTTGTTTTGCTCCGAGGCAGCGTATGTGGCAGGTAGGCCTGATTACCCTACTTCCCATGCCAGGTTGCTGCCATGAATCATTTAGACTACAACCACATGAGAAGGATGTCCCTACAGCTGTAGGAAAAAAGGAGAGTGGAGAAATCTCTGTCCCCATGCACCTGTGATTAACGAATGCTATCCGCTGTAACAAGAAAAAAATGAAGTGTAAATGTGGATAGCAGTGGTGGAGAGGGACACGACAAAGTTTAGGCCCACGCTATAAATGCTTTTGTCCTCAGCACTGGAGCCAGCAATAGGTGAAAGAACCAAAATTACTGTGTAGCATTAATATTTAGTAATAAATGCTCTGGTGTCAACTGTGAGTTCCAAAGCACTTAGTGAAGAGGATGGTATCATTATCTTCATTTCACTGATGGGATAAACACATAGTCATGAGAAGTTACTTGCTGAAGGGCATGCAGCAGGGTAAGAGCAGAGCAATGACAAAACCTCTGCTTTTTCTGAAACGACATCCTTTCTGACTGTACCTGTGCTGCCAGACACCCAATACATGGGCAACTGGCAAGAGCTGATAGTTGCCACAGCTGCTTGGCTGCAGGAAAATGCAAAATGGCACGGAAGGTTAACTGGCACGTGTATCCCTCTCTTCCTGTACTGCAAGTTCTCTGTCCCCAGCCACAGAAAACAAAGGGGAAGATGCTGGTGTGGTGATGGGAGGAGACTTGGGAAAAAGTCCTATATTCTGCAAATATATGTACACATATGCACATGTGTACACACACATAGATTAATATACAGAAAAGATATGTGATGTGTACACTGCCTCCCTGTCTCCATTACATTCAGAGACCTGGCAGAATGAGAAGCAGTTTTCCCTCAGAGGCAGAAGCTGACACTCAGAGCTCTCTTTGTCACATCCATAAGCATCATTTCTCACCCAGGTCTCGACCCTGCCCAGCTTATTGGAATAGTTGTGATAGGAGAAATAATGTGCTGCAGATGCTTCTGGAAACCAGCTCTGTCCTTAAAGGGGAGGGAATGTTTGTCCTCAGCATATTCTATCGGTGTAAACTTCAATACAAAAGCACTGGCTGCACAATACCTGGGCCACAGCAGACCGCATGATGCAAATATGATTTCTCATACGAGTTAAGCTCTGCTTGTTTGAGCATAACGCTAGCACTCACAGGGAACCATCGTTTTTATACTTGTGTTTATAAAGCCTGTCAAAATAATAATTTGAATGAATACAAAGTTATTTTAGGAAATTAAGATTTCTTATTTATTTGGAGGAAAAAACAAACAACAAAACTGAATTATTTTCCTACTTACTGGCAAAGTCATTCCTGCTACATTATGTATTTTAAAACTCACATCTCATTCAATTAAGATTTCATACCATTGACAAAATGATGCTGTCCTGAAAACAAATATTGCAAAAGCTGCTATATACAAGCCCATAAATAAACTGCAAGATTTCCAGGCTTCAAAGATTGAGGACAGGAAGAGATTGTTTAAAGAGTCATTTGCACATTTCTTATTCAGTACATTTGCTGCATTCAGTACCAACAAATACATTGAATCAAACAAAAAGAACAGACTCAGATGGCAATAGAAAACATTTTTGTGTTGTTTTTTCACAAGATTATCAACAGCATCAGAACCCGCACCCCTAATATTATAAATACCGTGTTCTAACGCCTAACCTCATGTGACATGAACAAGATACAGTGCTTCATCACAAGCAACGTTCAAAAGTTAAAGCATGGGATGCGCGTTATCCTCAGCAGATCTCAGTAGATACAGCATAACGATGCTCCCTCAATACATAATACGTCTACGTCACATTCTGAAGTATAAAACCAAAAACATTTTCATGCTCTTCTTATTTTTGGTAAACAATTTTAAAATATGGTATACCTGGATGAAAACCAGATTTAGTCCTTCATACTACGGGCATTTGGTACTGTCATTTGTATGTCGCATGCTGTTTTCAAATGGATTTTGGGCAGTGGCGTGGGTGACCAATGTACATCCAGCACAGGAGGAAATGGATGTAATGAAAATCATGTAGAAAGTATTATTCTTAAAAGATATTTTTTTTAAAAAAAAAAATCTTGATATGGCCTGTTTCATTCATAAAACTTTTTATGATACAATAAAATGATTGGAAGAGAAATTATCAAGGAGGGTCTAAATCTATATCCATGGTCACAGTATTAAAAACAAAAGAAAAACAAATAAAAAGAAAAAACACACAAAACAAATGCTCCAGTATCAAAACAATATGCTTAAATATGTTGTCTGCATACGAAATAGACACTTCCTACTTTGCTGTCACAGTACTGTTACAATCTCCTCTGTACATTCTGAGGGCTCCTTCTGCTGCATCTTTTGGGAAAAAAGAAAATCATTCTCAGGCCAAGAAAAGCCATTATATTTGCAGAGCTGTAAGACAGTCCAATGTATAAAAAGCTAGGAAAAAGCCATACAAAAAAGACAAAAAAAAAAAAAAAGACAGAAGTTTAGATATTTAGCTTTCACTGACCC
Organism: Stictonetta naevosa; assembly: GCA_011074415.1. Classification (NCBI taxonomy): domain Eukaryota; kingdom Metazoa; phylum Chordata; class Aves; order Anseriformes; family Anatidae; genus Stictonetta; species Stictonetta naevosa. The sequence continues at coordinate 13,103,687 of CM021711.1, forward strand.
TCTCTTTATAGTTAGCTGTCAACAACTTGTGTTTATTTACCAATAGGCAACACAAGATTAGAAGCCTGTATATTTTATGTATGTATATCTACATGCATATATGCAATGTGTCACATTCTGCTCTGTTCTAGCTGCATAAATTCAGTGTATGTCTGGGAAACCGAAAAAATTTCTGTAGACTGATTTAATTTGTAGCCACAGACAGATGTGGGGTTTCAGTTTGGTGACCATACCAGTTCTTGGCCAGGATGGAGAGAAGTCAACGGGAGATGGAAAAGCTTGGTCCAAACTGAAATTGGTTTCGTTTCGTTGTTGTTGTTTTCTTTGTGCAGTAAGGAAACATGGAGAAAATTTGCTTTGGATCAGTAAAAAAATAAACACATTGATGTTTTCTAAACTTTCAACTCCATTTCTTTTGGATGAAGCTTTTCACTAAGTTCAGTCCTAACTGATGTGTGCTTCCTCTTCCCTAAAGATCAATTTATTTATTCTTTCTAAAATTTACTAACCAATAAACAATTTTCAGCCTGCACATCAGGGTACAAATGCCTTTTCTCTTCGAAATCAGTAGCAGGTATCTTGCTAGAATCACTGGGGCCAGAAGTCCTCCTTTTGTAGTGCTTTGGTAGCCCATTAGGAGAGCCTGTATAATTCCTTGGTAAGTCCTACAACCCAGTACACCAAGTGAGCTGGGGAGACACCTACCGCAAACAAGAAGAGCTGGGGATAAGGAGACGTGGCTGCACAGCCACTCTGCGAACAGGGGCTCATCTTTGGCAATTACTCTCGGGGACCCTGGCGGCTGAGTAAATCCTAGACCATTTCACATATTTAGGGGCTCTGACCACCTCCAGGGCTCACAGTCTGCTCTACGCCCAGCTGGAAGGGTTCATCTCTTGCACAGCCCAGATTGCACTCTCTTGTGCTCCAAATATCACTTCGGTGAACCTACAAAATACTGGTCAGAAGAAAAATTACAGTATGTTTTCCCCTTAAAGATGTTTCATAGCAGTACTAAACCAGAAGTTATTAAGTGCTGAGAGGAGTTTAAAACCACAAAAGACTCAGCAGAGACCTATTTAAAACATGCCTGTAGGTAACAATACATAGACTTATTTCTAGTTTGGCTGTCTTCACAGTATACTGTTGTGTTACTTCTTTTTGTGGTTGGAATTCAGTGTCTCAATCTGACCGGTAAAAAGAGGAAGATAAGTCACAGTGCCAGGTTTGGATTTCCAAAGGCTGCAGTGCATTTGCAAACTGCACTTGATGGACAGTTGTTGATTGCATCCAAAGCTTCAGCCAGAGCAATACAAACACTTCGTATTGTGATATGTCAGCAGACACAAATTAGTGACAGAAATGCTGTGGACTGCTATAGGAAAACCTTCGTCATTTCTGCCTTTTATAGGTATGATGTAAACAGCAATATCTAAAATACTAATAGGCCACGTATAGGAGTATTACATGTTTTGTATACTGTTCATGTGTATAGAGACGTGGGTATATTAGCCTTGCTAATTCCATGCCCATGTCTGGCAGCTGAATAGCTTGAATTTGCTTCTCCCTCAAGTCCTGGTTTCTTTGTATCATTTAAATTAATCACCACACTACGTATTCTGAATAAGCGTCACTTCAATAAATGCATTCTGTAAGGTAATAAATGTAAACAGAGAGTGCAAAGCAAGACCCGAATTGCCCCATTACAACATCACAATGGGAAATGTTTTATTTTAGAGCATAAAAATCCATCTTTCCCGAGGTATGTTGCCTTTCCTCAGTTCTGGGAGCAGGAATGGTTCAGACAGAATAAGCCCTTCTTGCATACCTAGTGTTTTCATCATTGCTGACAAAACCATCCAGTGTATATTTGTGCTAGTTACTTTTACAGATACTGCTAACAGGCAAGTGGTAGAATGTGGTAGTTTCAAAGGCAAGCAGATGAGGGCTATTTAGTTGACAAAATATGGCAATTTCCAATTTATTAGGCAGTGATTAAAAAAGCAGTTTTCTACTGGTATTAACAGTGAGAAAAAAAACTGGTGGACACTGTGTCAGAGGGCCTGAATGTATGGCTTGCTTTTCACTGAGGAGCTGGTATTACTGTCAGACTGCTGATAAATCAATGCGGTTGGCTGAATTGGTGCTTTTATCCCAGGTGTTCAGTTTTGTGGGGGTTGTGCCTGGCCTGTTCCCAGTCATCTAGAAAAAATCATATTGAAAGTAGATTTATTTATTTTGCTAAACCACTCTTGTCTGATGAAATAAAAGCTTGAAAGCATCTATTTAGGTTACAGCGTTGTCACGGAGTCTTGAGAGCATATGCCATAAAGGATTTTTAACAGTTATTGCCAAGATCTAAGGTGATTGGCAGCAATCACTTAATAATACCTATCACTTCAGAAGTCTGGCTCTTTATAAAAACAAATGTATTTTGCCTCAAGACAAATTAGGGAGAGCTGGAAAAGCATATGCACACATTGATGTATTTAAGAGTTTATTTCTCAGACTTAAATGTAAAAGTGCTCTATCAAAAAGTCATAGTCATCAGACAAATACATTGCCAAAGTGCAGCTCGAATGCATAATATAAAGTCCATTACAAGAGACGGGAATAGTCTCACTGAACTGTACTCCAAGCTGGTAAAACTTGTTTACTTCCATTTCATAGTTTACCAGAAAGTAGAATTTTGCCCTTTGCTTTCAAAACACATACTGTAGCTGCAACGTAATACTTTCTGGTTCCACCTGTCTACACCGTGCATTAAGTTAGGTGCCCATGTGCCTTCTGAGTCCTGGTCTTTCAACAGAGTTTAATGTGGAGCACTTTCAAGTACAATACAGAGGAAAAAAGAAAAGACATACTCACAATGTCTGAATTGAAGGGTTTCACATTGATGTTGCGAGTCGAGCTACTGGTAAGGGACCAGACCTTGGTTTTGTGCTTAAAAGCAGCTCTAACCTTTGGGGGAAAAATAAAAATATAAGGAGTTACCAGAAAGAAGATTTATTTGAAAATGTGTGTGTTTTCTCAGGTGCAGCCTACACTTACTTCCCCATTAGCTGTCCTCAAGATTAATGTCAATAAAAACAACAAGATGTACTAAAAGCATGAACCAAAAACTACAGTCTGCCTCTTCATTTTTCTTTGTATTTAAGGTCTTATTTTAAATTTTAACTTCTATTTTCAAGTATGCATAGATTAAATACAAAACATTTCATAACCTCATTGGGTCTCATTTCTCTGACAATATTTTCATGCTATCTTGGTTATCCAAGATATGACTGTACTGCTACTCATCTTGTTAGAAAGAAAAAAAATAATAAAAGCAATAAAAGCAAAAAGCAATAAAAGCAAAAAACAAACAACCAAACCAAACCAAACCAAACCAAATCCCTGCACGGTATATAAGCATAAGGGAATTGTCTGCTCTTTATATGTATAGTAGATAAATCAAGATATAAGAAGTTCAAACTGCAGTGAAAAAAGATGAAAAGGAGATGTTAGGAGGTGCAGGCACCAAGACAAATTGAGGGAGGTTGAGGGGCTTCAGTCACGGGGCTTTTGCAGATTTTGCTTTACAGTATCTATTTTACTTGCATGGTAAGAAGTAAAGCACCCTTGCAGTTTAGATGAAGCACTTGAGATATGCATAGCATGCAACAAAGCCAATGGGCCCTGCTCTCCAAAACTGCCAGTTCATATCACCTATACATGAACTATTTTTGAGGATTCAAATTATGAAAAGTTTCTGAATTTTATTTCTCATTTGGTTTCGGTTAAAATGGTAGTAATTCAAATATTTGCATTTGATGCTTGACAGAAGGAAGAAGGCTTTCTGAGCGTGGGAGAAAATAGGCTAAAGAAATATTTTCCTGCATACCTTGAACCTGCCTGCTTAACTTTAGCTGATTCCAATAAAGATCAAAAATTTTACAGTCAGTCTTGACTCTCTAAACTGACTGTAGCAAAGGTCATGTCAATGCTTTAAGACTCAATATGTTGGCAAATATTAATGAAAAATAACATTAGTGAAACAACTCCACAGAAGAGTGCTTTTGATGCTGAGGAAGAAGAAAGAAGTGATGGAGCAGCTCTGTAGCATCCAGAAGGAATTCCTGTGGAAGAATCAAAGCCTTCACAAAGCGGTACCCCCGTCAGCATGCTGGAAATATTTTTTACAAAAAACTTTCATTATCAGTAATGCATATTGCCGAGGATTTTCTGCTGTCTGCTATGGGAGCTCCCAGCGCAGCAGAGATGGTCTCTGCGACGCCTTGGCTTTACCCCAGCTGCTCAGAGACAGCCTTCATGTGAAAGATGCCTCCTGGTCCGTTGTGAAATCCTCCGTTTCCAGCCAAGAAAAATACCTGGAATATGTTCTACTCTGTTTGGTTTCCCATTAAGAATTGCATGAGCAGTCTCCAAAAGTATGTTTTCCTGAGATTAATGTTTATTTTCCTCTCTGGAACTGCAGATGTAACAAAGCCAGAGGCCCCCTGGCAGGGAATGCCAGAGTGAGTCCTGCTGCCACTGCCTAAACATCCTCCGTTAGCAGCACAGCTCATCCCTCCAGCCCTCAGCACTGTGCCTCTCCTTACTCTTGAGCTGCCTTCTCTCAGCTTTTTTGGAAACTCTTCTTTCTTACATTAAATAAAATAAATGCCAAACCTGGGTGAAAACTCTGTAAGCCATAAAATCACTAACAACAGTCATGTGTTTATTGAAGGAAAAAAGAAATCGGTTCCATAGCAGGCAATGATAATGGGGACTTTTTTTTTCTTTTGTCTTACACTTGTGTTACGTGAATTTCTTCACACCAAATCTGCTGACTCCATTTTGTAATAACATACCTCTGAATTCAGAAGACAGTGAAACAGGAACATGAAAAATCCCTGAAAACACATAAAAGGGAGAAGGGTGAAGACTGTGAAGAATAACATAGAAAAACGTATTTCTCGCTGTATTGTATAAAGCATGGATTGACTAGGTGGATCTCTATAAATACACTGAAGAGTAGACTTAATTGTGCCCCATGTTAAAATGGAGAAACCTGCTGCATTAAGCTACTCTGCAGCTTACCAAGACTTTTTCATTTAAAATGGCACCTCTCAAACTTTGGGGTGCTTTGGGGTGGTTAAAAGTAAGCAGGAATTCTTGCCATGAGCTACAAGAGAACATTTTGTCTGTGCTTGAAAAATTAGAGGGAGAGGAAAATGCTTTCAGGGAAACACCAGATACTTACTTTTTATATTAGAAAGAGGTATTATCATTAGCAAAATTTTCACAACAGAGTTGTAGTATCTGTAGACTTTTTGCCCAATGGAAAGCAAAAAGTTCCCAGCCCTTTCCCCCAGATCCCCCAGGTTTTTTTTTTTTTAGAGGTTATTCAGCCAAACTTTTTTATTTGGATGAAATTTTTAATTTGAAGTTCTTAATTTGCATAAAAATTTAACCTTTTCTAATAAGTTTATCAGGAGAACTGCATTACACTCATATTTGTTCCTGAAACATCATAGGATTTACAACAGTTATTTTTTTCCCTTTTTGTAACCATTTTTGGGGAAGGAATTACAACACACCTATAGACTGATGCTTCTACTGAAACCTCTCCTTGAAGCTAGGCAGATGCTTGCATTCTTTCCTGAACAGAGCTATTTTTCTGGATTGGTGTCTTAAGAATCACGTGCTGCTTCCTGCAGCATGCAGAGCAGCTTCCCTTTTCTCCTTGCGCTGCACCGTTCCCAGCAACTTCTGTTTGCTTTCATTTATTCTCAGTAACAAAGCCTCAAACTGACACAGAAAATTCATTCCAGTATCTTTAACAGGAGAATCTTGCCTTTACCTTTAAGAACCTTGCCTGTGATACCCAATGCTAGAAGAGTGAATCTATTTCTCAAGCTCGCTGTCCCATTTATTGAATTATTGCTACTGGAAACATTAAGGAGTGGGGTGAAAGTTCTGTTCATACAGAGACTAAACAATTGCCAGCACTGTATGATCAGCACAGACATAAAAGACACAGGAAAGAACGCAGAAAAAAAAATCCAATAAATACAAGCATGTGAAAACATTACTAATTATCCAGTTATTGGATCTCAACAGCAGTTCAGTAGCCATAACCTTTCCCACCATTCCCACCAGGTACTTACTTGAAGTGAATTGAAAACAGCGAACATATACTGAAATACCAACGTGTGGGTATTGACAGCCAGAATCCCAAAGATCCACGAGCTTCCCAAGATTGGTAAGAGAACAGCAACAGCTTTAGCTGTTAGTCTGAAAGAGAAAATGACAATGGGAAATGTGATGAGACAGTTAAACAAATTTCAGACCACACACTAGGGAATTTATCAATTATTTCCTGGCAGAAAGGCAGTGTGTCTATGACTCTCTTTGCCATAAAATTCTTTTAATGGGCGAGTCTCTTAATTACACATTCCTCATCTATGAAAATGGAGATAGCAGAATTTTTATGTCACATGGGATAAATACAGATTGAGAGAGGCAGTAACTGAGGGAGCTGGGGAAGAGATGGAGAGATGGTCATATGGCTGCTATAGCCATATCTTCAGTCTGCAGTGAACTATACTCCTTTCTTCAGTGAGGAATAATAAGTGCAAGAGTCAAATGCAGAGAGCACAAACTTAGAACAGAGGCAGGATCACAAGGATAAAAAACAAACCACTATGTAGTATATCCAAAATACATTTGCTCAGCTTGACTCACTAGTCAAGACAGCTTGGTATTATTCCTATTCTAGAAAGTGACTTGGGATTTTTAATCACCACAAATGGGAAGAAATGCTATCTGCCTCTGCCAAACGTAAATCCTTTAACACCAAGATATTTTTCTGCTACCTCCCTGCTTTGTTCAGAGCTGATTCAGAGAAACATATGCCAAATATTGAAATAACTTGTGTTTCTTGGAGGTGCCTCCTGCTATATGTTCTCTCTGCTTAGCTTGGACTATTTGGCAGAATTTCAGTAAAAAGTGATACGACAGCTGAAAAGGTAACAGCATTGAGAAAAGAAGAGGGATTTTTGTTTTAGCCTTAATGAACTATGTATGGGATGTTTGTTATAATGGAAGATTAAAAGAAAATGTAGGACACCAGAGAATTAAATGATCACAGAAAGCTTTCTGCAACAGCTGAGTTCTGAGGATTGAATTCTATATAATTCGGTTCTTGTGTTCATTTTCTGCGTTGACGTAAATATTGCAAATATCTCCCTCTGCAACAGAATGCATCTGCTTCCAAGACAGGCAGGCTCAGCTGATGAAATGTAACTCACTAAGATTACTGCTTAGCTCACACAATTGTGTTCTCCTTATGAAGCCATCAGAGCATCATCTCTGATTGATGCTAATGAATTGCACTAAAGAATTGTACTTCCGTGTCTGCGTACACCCTGTAATATTGGCTGCAAGAGTATTGTAGTAATAGCCCTACAGAGTATTCCTAGTGTAATCACAGAAAATAGTAAGAAGACAACAGGATTACTCTATGGAGGTCCTTGGCAGAGGATGTTAGGTATGTCTGAAACAGAGCCGATAGTTCTGTCGTTGATTGTTCAATGTGACGATTCAGCTGCAGCTGCCAGCGCAAAGTCCCTGATCATTTGTGTGCAGAAAGGTGGGAGTATGTATTCAGAGAAGAATCACTCTGCTTGACTTTTATAGTAGGGATATGGTGGTCCATCCAGTCTAACCTGAGACAACAGTTCCGATTTTAGCCCGATCCATCTGTTTCTTGATTAAGAACAATAAACATCTCCACAGATAGTGTTCACATCTGTTGGAGCCAGTAAAAGCAGGTACAAGGTAAGGCAAGGCCAGGAGACTCACAAGGAGTTACTAAGTCATCACTCACTTCTCCCAGTAAATGCCATGCACCCAGTTCACGGCACTGAGCAACCCAAAAGCAGTCGTGATATCTGTCCACTCTTTAATCACTCAGCACTCCTCACGAATCCCACAGGGCAAAACACGCTTGCTGCCACAACCCTACTAACTAGGCAGCCCACTGCTATTCTGCCTGGCAGGGATGAATAGCTGTTGAACCTTTGCACAGCCAGGCATCACATTCGCAGTGACAGCTAAGGACAAACTCTTCCTCTGCGGCAGATGAGCACCGTGTTGGTGGCACAAGGCAGAAAGCACAAGGAAGGAAACTGCCCCTGCTTAGAAATGTCCTGAACCACAGATCTGATCTTTATTTACCACAGTGCTTACAAGCACGGACTTGACTCCTGTTGTAGTCCACAGGATTTGAGCACATTCTTACACTTCAATGCGTGTTTAAGATATTTAGTGTATGGTACAACTATAGATAAAGAAGACCAGAAAACAGTAAAGGAAACACAATCTGGGAGAATCTAAAAGCCAGTTCACACTCAAAAAAAGCTTAATTTCTCAGAAATTAGCAGTTTTTTATTTAGCTGGAAGCCTATACAGGAGAAAAAGTTGTTTTAGCGAGATTAATGTTGTACTTCTGCCTTTTAGCCCCTTGTACAGGTCAAAGTACAGGTTCAGGAGAGAAGTGCCTAGAGCTGCATGACAAGAGACCACTTATAATTACAACAAACACAAGACAAATGAGAGTGTTGTACAACACGATTCAGTGAAGAAATCTTTTAATCAAATACTTAGATCCAAGGCATCTCGTTCATTTCAGTGACCTGAGCACACACTTCATTATATACTTGATTAAAAGTGTATGTTGAAACACTGCATGGGATCCAGGTTTATAGGGAAATCTGGGACAGGGAAGAATCAGGAATCTTTTTTGCCTCTATTGATAAGCATCTTAATTTCCTTAGCCATGAAAATTTCTGCACAATTTAATTTAATTCTGCAAAGAGTTTGTTCAGCCAGAAAATGAAAGAATACAATAAAGCCTGAGCTCTCTTATTTAATTACAATATGCATTTAAGAAGATACAATTTTAAATCAGCCAAGTGATAGAAGCTTATTTTCATGAATCATGGATGTTTTGTTTTTCTCTGTAGAGATTAAAGTTCATCACCTCGACTGTAACACAAGAGATGTGCTACGCTGGAGAACTGCCAGCAGACCGCCTCTTGCAAAAGCACCGAGCAGATAGACAACTATAACCTACAGAGCCCTCATGCCTTCAGGAAAATGGATCCTCGGAGCAGACAGAGGGGATGGTACATGAACATCCAGAGGCTGGATCAGGTAGATTCAGACTCCATGATGGTCTAGAAGTCCCCTCTAACCTGATACAGCAGGTGATTGGTATGCCCAACACAGCTACACTTGTAAACACTTTTCAAACCACCATTTTTTTTTTTTTCTCTTTAATTCCCACACTGTCAATTTTTATAACATTTGCAGTTTGAAATATAATCTTCCCTACCTGGTTTGTTGCCAGAAATAAGTTTTCATTATTTCTTTTTGAGTCTTAGCATAAAAAGCTTCATCAGTAACTTGTAGTTTGTGGGAGAATTGAGTTATGTGTTCAGCTGCAATGTTCTTAAAATCGCTCTTATAGTTTGGATTTTCAGTAACTTTTAACATCACAAATGTCTTTTTTTTTTTTTTTTTTTTTTTTTTTTTAAAGGTGAAGATAAAGACTGCTCAGTTGCTCACTTTTAAGCACAGGGTTCACCACTTGTTTGGCAAAAATACCTAGCTAAAAATGAAAACAAAATACAGATGTGTGGGATTTTTCATGCACATGTATGCATGTTTCCTAACCACCCATTTACACAAGCAGTCATTCGAGGGTGAAATTCTTTTAAGACTATCTAACGATCAGTTCTGCCTGTGTGTCACTTAGATCTCATTGTCTTTTTAAAATTACCTGAATTATTTGCTTGCTTTGAAATTCATCCTATGTATGAAATTATTAGTTCAAGGTGTTCGTTACCTTTACTCACCAAGCAAAGGAGTCAGCTCTATTGTTCCTGGTCCTCTTTTTTCTTCCATTTACCCCACCCCTCCCCATCCTTATTTCATTTTGTCTTTGAACTTCAAAAAAAGAAAAATACTAAATGTAAAATGCTGTGTCAGAACACCATTAAGGCTATAAGGTTAAAAATCACTGAAAAAAATCTAAGAATTACAAAAGTTAATGTTCCGCTAGGCACATTAATTCCACCACACTGCACAAACTTTTTTTTTTATTCCCATTTTTCTTTGCTACATGAATATTTTAGTAGATTAGTTCTAGTACACTAAGATATAGAGTGCAATCAAATGCATGTTGTATTTGGAGAAGGAATACTGCATGACTTACTGTGCAAATGTTAAAAAAAAAAAAAAAAAAAGTCACTCCCATCATTTGAGCCTTATGCTGTCTACAAAACTGGTGGCATGAAGAGCCCACACTTTGGGGCAGAGGCAGATCTTTGCAGATACTGGGGTCTAGCCCAAACAATGCTTCATAAACCTTGCTAAAACCTTTCTTTGTCTTTGTGCCCTAAATGCGTTGGAAAGTGGAATGGCCATTGCCTTATAAAAGAACCCTTGAAATTTGTCGGCATGCCCCTTCTCCTCCTTTGGCCTTTGAAATCAGAACCATAATAGCAGCCTATTTTTCGCACGTCCTTTTAAAAGCTCAGATAATGTTGCTCTTCTGCAGTCTAATAGCATTAAGTTCTGTAAGCTTTTTGTGTCTCTGCATCTGCGTACAATGGCTGATCAGCCCTGGTATTAATTAATTAAGAACAAAGCAAAAGCAGCACAAGCGTTCTTTTCTCCTTTCTATTGTTTCCTTTTGCTGGTATATTTTTTAACCTATGTACCTGTTATTACTTTATAATATAGAAAACTTCTGTAAAATACAAAAACTATCTTGAGTCTGATTAAATTTTTATATCTGGTGCGTATGGAGTAGCCCCTGGGATACTCCTGGCTGCACACAGCCTATCTATCAAGTCAGGCTACTCTTAGCGATATTTCTCACTCTGCCCAGTTCTAACAATCTCTGCAGCTGCACTGCAGAGCCTTCTGAAGTGCTGCTCACCAAGAACCACTTCGGTGTGACTTGATTGCATTCTAATTTGCACGGCTGTTTATTGCAAAAAGAAAGCAGCAATGAGCTGGTATTGCCCAGTGCCTGTTCTGCCATCACATGTGCAGAGGCTGCTCTGCAGGTGTTGCTGTAAGCTCTCACATCGTCCCACTCACCTGAGCACTTGCGCATGAATGCGGCTGTGTGGGAGGGCACGATGGAGTCCTATGAGAATCCTCAGAATTTTTTTTTCTGGTACACTTCTTACAAAAGCAGCGTTCACTTTCTCCATTAATTGCTAATACTGTGTAGGCATGGCCAGCAAAAAGCTTATTCTTCAGGACCTTTGTCAAACTGTCATTTAGCATGCACTCACCCTTTTAATTGCCCAGTGGAAAAAAAGAAAATAAAATTTTCTTCCTTTTTCTTGTTCTTACAGTTTAATTCTAATTCCTGAGAAGTAAACCTTGCTCACCAGAGACCTTCCACTCCAAATTTCTTCATTTGGCTTTTGTTTGATTGCTTTAGTTTTAGCATTTCTTTCAGTGTAGGATTTTGGTATTTTCTATCTTTCTCAGTAAGAGATGGACTGTCAGCCGGTGGTTTATACCAGCTGAAGTCCTGAACTCTGCATTAATCAATTATTGGGCAGAAGGAAATGTTCTGAGTTGGATAATTGTTGTAGCTATATTGCGGCCATGGTGTGTAAGAAGTGTAGGTTTCAGCACCTCTGAGAGATATTTTCTTCACTAACATCACATAAAATCATTGCACTGTTAGTAAAGTTACTATGAACATTTTTCTAAGAGCAGAGGTGGACCTTATAGTTTTATTGTATTTGCAATTGGTTTGAAACAGCTCTACTCAATTGAGATGATTCCCTTCCCCTTATTTAATCTCTGCCCTTTTCTGTTATTGCCCTGAGCACACTGTCGATATCTCACACCAATGCAGAATGACTACACTGACAGCTACAAGAAAGAAATTTCACTGCTTGCAGAAAGAAAACTTTATTACTCCTGTGAAGGGGACCCCTAATTCACAAATCAATTTTATTGGGCATATATGAAGAACTAATCCTTTTAAGACTTCTGACATCCACTTTTCAGTGATGATGCCTGCTGAACTAAGAATTAAATTCAGACCCATAAGCCAAGATTATATAATAGTTGGAGGAAACACTGTCTATAAAAGCAAAAATCCTTCACAACAATTCATCAAAATTGTTACCCTGACAAATAGGCCTTTTAACTGGAATTCTCTCTTGTTTCTTAAACTCTTCACTAGCCACTGCAGCAATAGCCTTTATATAAAGAAATAAGTCCAAAAGCCTATAACAAGCATTTCTGACAAACACCCTGAAAAGTTAAATTTAGCCTCAGTTTCCGATTTGGTACCTGTAACGCTCACTAAGCTCTGACCTGACAGCCGGAGAGCTGCTGGGAGACCACGTACAGGAGCTCTGGCTGTGAACAGAAATGTTTCTAACTCAGTTCAGCAGCATTTCCAGCACACACCTTGCCCACCCCTGCCCAGCACTCAGGCCCATGCCCGTTGGTGTTGGCACGCTGTGCAGGAGCCTTGTGTACCATTACTCCCTGGGTGTTACCTGTCTCTCCAAGGAACAAAACCAATCCTAAGCGAGTTAGGTGATGACTTGCCACCAACCTCAGACAGACAAATGGAAGAATGCTGATAACAACTCAATTTTTTGAGTGAACTAGGCAGTGAACATCAAAGAAAACAATCAGACCAGTCTTGGGCCTGACCCAAAGCCTACTAATGCTATTTGGAGCCTACAGGGTCAAGCTTCCTGTTAGTCCTAAATAAAAAACAACAAAGTTGGTGACAATGGCACTGGGGGTAATGTGGGAAGTGCAGCAGGGAGGCCAAAGCACAGGCCTGGGAGTCGAAATCAAACGGGTCCCCTCCTAACTTATCAACCAATTTACTCTGCATAATGCATATAAGTGATGTCAAGAGCAGGTGGGTTTTGTTGTTGCTGTTTTTGTAGGTTTTTTGTTTGCTTTCTTGTGCTTTTTGTTCACTTGTTTTAAACAAAATTAATCTCTGAGTTCTGCTAGACATCTCAATCTGATGGGTAGAGCTGTGCTCTCAGACAGGGCAGACATGGATTTTAGTTCTGTGCTCCTGCAATACACATGCACCTTTTTCTCCTCCTACATTTTGTTTTGGCTATACAGACAACAAGGCTGATTGCACAAGGAATGTTTTCTAATTAGCACAAACACAGACTCTAGCCTAACTGCAGATGATTTCTAGGAACTACTATAATAAATTTAAAAAACAAAACTCACTGGTAAGTGCAGATGTGCAGACAGAAAATGAGTCCTTTAAATTGCCATTTTCTATCAGTAAAGTGGAGGCGATGATACTTGCCTTGCCCTTTCAAAGCTGCCTTAGCATCCTGTACATCTGATAAATAAGAAAGGCTCCTCCTTCTGAATTTCCAGACTATAACCTTGGACTCACTATAGGATTTAAGGCAATCTTGGTCTCCTTGCTCAGTTGACAGCAGTTGTGGAGGGAGCACTGGCGCTGTCCTGCAGCCTTTCCCAAGAGCCATTTTGTTTTTCTCACTGTGGCTGTCAGTGTTTGGAGGAGTTGTCCTTGCAGTTATGTATGAGCCCTCTCCTTCAAACAGATAGGGTTAGCTCTGACCTTTTGTGGGACAGGTGGGATGAGGCCCTCTTCACTGGCTAGGACAGTCAATGGAGCATTTGTCCAGAAAATAGGAGGTCTGGGCTCGGATCGCTCTCCTGCCCTTCCCATTTTTTCCAGAAGAACATTTTGACTACCTGCTTGATGCTCATTCTCTCCTATTGAACCTCTTCTGCTTGTATTGAATGATTAAATATTCACTGGGTCAGAGAGATTAGTTGTGAGGCACTCACCCGAGAGAGAAGAGTCCTACATAATCCTTGCTTTATTAATATTTCCTATTTTATATTAAATATTCAGTGAAGCAGGGACTGAAATTCAAGTCTCCCTTCAAAGCCTCATCAAGCCTGACAAAAACAGAGGCATGACCAGAAATGGAGGTACCGCAGGAATTTCAATGCCAAGAGGCAATCCCAGGGGCTGGCAGCATTGGCTTTTGACTTCAGCCCCTAACTAAGGATTTAGAAATCCATGCCTTCCTAAGGCCTCTCACAGATCAAATCCCACATCATCTCCATCACATCACAATCTTAAAACTGGAAAAGACAAATAATACTTCCCAAAGAAAGTCACAAGCATGTAACTAAAACATGTCCTTCCCCTTGTCTTTAACTCAAGCCCTTGAAGGAATATGGAAAATTAAAACGTAATGTCCTTGCAAGCTAGATCTTCATGGGTGAGGATTTCCCCAGGAGAACTGTACTTGCAGAGGGATTTTTCCGATCTGTCAAAAATCCCCTTCTTCAATATTTTTGACACTAACTCCCTTGTTGTGCTGCTGAGACAGCATTCTCTGCTTCTTGATCCCAGGAGCAAGGCTAAAGCTAATTTTCCAATGAACTTTGCCATTGAGTCATCAAAGAAAATAATAAGTGCTTGTTCTCAAAGCAGAAGAGTCTTCCACATCCAGCCAAGGAGTATTTAGAATTTATTTTGGGACAGGAGGTAAAGATACTACCTGCACTGTGAGTCTTTGCACCATGGGATACCCAGTAGTACATGTATTCATTCCCAAGAGACACCCAAAAGCTCCTCTGTTCTTGGTGAAGACACTTTCATTTTTTAAAAGGTGACTGGGAATTGTGGCTAATGAGTTGTTGCTTTAATCACCCAAACTCCGCATTTGTGTCTGTCTGTGGTGCCCTTCATGTTCCGTTTCTATTGAAGCATCACTTGAACCTTAGGAAGAGCCCCACTGTAACTGAGGATATATTTTTTCTTTTCCCCATGATAACCTCTAAAATAATGAGCAGAATAAATATTTTCAGTTAGATGATTGTTTAAGACCTGCTAAGTACCATCACATGCTAGCAATTATACAATGCTTTTGCATACAAGCATTTACAATAAATTGGTCATCAATGGTCTTTTTTTCTTTTGTAACTAAATCAAGTAAGGGGCTGTTTACTCCAGTCATATGTTAATTTTAATTAAAAAAAAAAAAACAAAAAAAGTCTGCTGAAAAAGCTTTTTGTGAGACTCCAATACTTGCTGACAGGAGAAAAAAGTTCCCAGCAGATGGTATTGATGGCCATGGCCAGAAGACAAAATAATCAAATTCTCAGAAACCCGTGTGGAAAATGACAGCAATTTAAAAGAAAAGGGAAAAGAGCAGATCCTGACCCTTACAATTGTTTAGATTTATTAATTTCTTGAACACAAACTATTCATTTCCATAGCTTTTGCAGAGTTTGGTTCTTTCTTGAAAGCTGATTCTGGAATTTTTTGAAGAAAGTAAGAGAGAACAAAAAGAAAATATTACATGCTTTCACTTTAGGGGTTCTTTAATAATCAGAAAAGCAGATTGATTGGGGCATCTGGAGGGACTAATTTGTTGTTTTAAAAAGAAAGCAAATTGTAATGTTTTAATGGGCCAGGTCTTTTTTATATTGCATGTCATCATTAAGGCAGGGTTTGTTTCCAGAAGTAAAATAGCACTCATGTTTTCAGCTTGCACCTTACAGAGCAAGCACTCAGGAAAAGAGCAGCATTTTGTCTCGCAACCAGAAAACAAAAACTGTGCAGGAGGATTTGTTTATAACACATACAGTTAGCAACGAGCTAGTCCTGGGCTGAAAAAGGCTATGGAATTATTTGGTGGTAGAACAGATGAACAACAGGTATCAAATAATTAATTGACAAAATATGACCATAAAGTTCATTATAGGAGCATCATATTAATAGGATAATCCGACCTTGGCTGCTCTGGAGGTTCTGCATATGGGAAAACAGATGTTCCTTCAGATACTCCCCTTTCTCTAATGTGGACCTAGTGCCTAGCTCTGCATTGGACTCAGCCCAGGAGAAGGAATTTGTTATAACAGCTTATTCCCAGAAAACTCATTACCTGTCTCTTCCAAGGACAAGGCAATGGAAATGTCTCAAAGGGCTAGATCCTGCCTGTGGGTGCCAGATGGACCGGGCTACATGTCATCTACTTTTTTCTCCAACATTTGCACCTAATAATTTCTTCCACTGCAGTCTCCATTGTCTTAGCCGTTTTCAAAGCTCCCAGTGCAGGACTTCCTCCATCTCATGACAGCTTTCTGTATAGCCTGTCCCTGGGTATTCCCAGAATGAGGAACTACATTAGCCCAATGCTAACTATTTTTAATTGGCTAAATCTCCACAAGTCATCTTGAAACAATATACTGAAATCAGTCTTATTGCGCGATTTAAAACCATCTGAATCTTTTTTATAGTCCTTATATCATGCAGCACAAATCTTTTTGTTTTCCCGGCAGTAAACCAAGATGACAGACCCAGTGCTAATAAAGAGGGATTGACAAATTACAGAAGTTATGAAAAGAACCTCATAGGGTTCAACTTTCCTTATATAACAGAGATTTGATGGAACTATTCATATGACTGGAATACTGATGTGAAAGGGCACGGTTTCTTCAGAGGGGACACACAGGGAAAAAGAAAGGGTGTATCAAAAATGTAGATCTGCTCAGAGAGCCAGAAAACATAGGCAGACAGACCTTTCAAAAATACCTGTGTAAAAATACAGGGAAAAGAAATGGGAATAGTATGGCAGCGTAACATCTATATTGGCTTGCCAAACCCTGGGGATAATGCAGATGGGGCCTTTTTTTCCTAAACAGTTCAAGAGTTGTCTAAAACATAGGATTAGGTGTTAGCATGGAGCTAGCTTGATTTAATTAATGATATTGTTAATGAAATGCAAAGTTTATAAAACCGTTTTGTTTTGTTTTGGTAAAACTGCAGGCAGTGATGTAATCCCATTGTAGTTGTTTTTCTTTTTGCTCTGCAGTGTCATACCAGCAACACGATACATTAAAAATATAGATTGCCCCCTGTTTTGTGCTTGGTACTGGTGATGTCTGAGCTGGAACACCACACTTTGGTTTGGATATCATTCTTCAAGAAAAGTGTGGTCTTTCTGGAAAGACTCTGGAAGCAAGCAACAAAAATGATCGGTAGGCTAGAAAGCTTTGCCATCCTAAAAAGGGTCTCAGGTGTTGAAGTTTGCTTCAGCAGGGAGAGAAACTGTTGCCAGCACCCACTAGAGAAGGACAGGCTCCTATTTGTCCTTTCTTTAACTGCCCTTGTAGAAATGTCAAGCTTCTTAAGAGAAGCTAATAGGGAAAAACTTCTGAACCATCTACACCCTGAAGAGACTCAACTTTCTATCACTGGAGGCTTTTTACCAATATAAGCAATTGTGTTTTACACACTACTCCAAGTGGTCAGAAGCAATTACACAGCCAGCTACCGCTTTTCAGCTGACAAGTGGCAACAAACCTCACAGCCTGGTAGTTTTGTGTACCTGTGAATGCCCAAAGAAAGCAGCCTCATGGACACAAGTTTATTGGAAATCTGTAGATTTGGTAAATATTTCTGGCTCTTAGCTTGAAGTCAGTGGGGCTTCATTTAGGTTGGCAGAGTAACAATCACATCATCCCATACACAGGATTTCTGTAGAATGACAACATTCATCCCCCTGAGGATCTGAACTCTGAAAATGATCTCTTGACCTAAATGGCATCAATGACCCTTAATTATGCAATGATATCAACTGAAAGATCATTTTGCCATTTCCATGGTAACGGTACCAGCGAGCAGCAAAGCTGTCAAGGTCAGGCATATAAACTGAGAAAGAAAAGTAATTTTCTGTGTAATGGTTCATATGAGCTTTAACTGCAGTACTGGCAAATAAATAGCCATATACTTGCTTGATCGCCTGTCTCAAATGTACATAAGGGGGAAAAAAAAAGAATTGCCAGCATACAACCACGACTGTGCTGCCTGGTTTCTGCAAACTGCTTGTTAGTGACTGTTGCTTTGGAGGACAACACAAAATGCAGAAAAGCATTCAGCTGTGCAGTGCTGTAATGTGAGGAACTCAATTTCTTATTAAATAGGTTTTAAAGAAACTAGGCAACATATGGCTTTTATCATGTTTATCAAAGTTCATGTCATAGCTGATGCTGTATTTCTTACAAAAAAAGTCCAGGAAGAGGCCAGAAAAATTCCTACAAAAAATTTTCTAGTTTGTTGAAATCAAAATGTTTTACTAATGTGCTGGATTCCCACCTCCTCCAAAGACCTACCTGCAAATGGAAAAGCTAGAAAACTCTGTGTACTTCCATACTAGCATTCAGGCTGTCTTATACTACCCATCTGAGGTATTTTGCAGAAGGTCTGCAGGCTGATGGCTGGCTGGCCCATGGTCCCTGTGGAGGCAGACGACCGTGGGGACCTACCCCAATGCCAGCGCTCTGTCTGAGGCTCTCTTGGCTTTTGGAAACTGTCTCAAGCTTTAGCAAGAAGCTGCAGTATTGAGTGCAGTTGTGATCCCATATACATTATGAAATTGAAAAGTAGATTCTGTACTTTTTTTTTTTTTGCCTTTTTTTTTTTTTTTTTTAGTTTCTGAGCTTTTTAGTCTGTTGAGGATTTGCCAATTCTCTTGGTCTTTGCAGGGAGCTCAGACAACAGCTAACGACAAGCTCCTTTATGCCACTCCATATATATTTATGTCGGCCTATTGCTTCTTATTTTTTTGAACAAGTAATCTGACCATTACTATCTCTAGTCATATGATAACAGCCAAGGCCTCATTGTTCTATTACCATATTCTGATGTACCTTAGTTTTTTAATATCTTTATTAAAATTATGCAACTAACTTGAGAGTTCTGCTGGAGAAGGTATGTTAGACTCACTGGGGATAATAAGCACTATAAAATTAAAGAACATGCCTCTTCATGGGGTGATTACCTTTGACAATCTGGGAAATCACTATTCCTGATGTACTCATGCTTTCAATTATCATCTGACTTTACTACCTTTTTGGTTATTTCTAATATTGTTCCAATTGAAAAGTGTGTATTTTTTTAATTCAGTTTCTTTCACTTAAATATACATTTCTGACTCACATATTTTCAGAAGAAAAGAACTGGGTATAATTCCAATATCTATTTCCAAAACACCTGTAACATATCTACGGTTAATGGTATTTTATTACTTACCTAAGGACAGTATCTTAAAATTTGAAAGGACTTCTGATTCTAAAATGGGACCTTTTCTTTATTGGATTTACCCACATTTTTCATTTATTTTATTTACTTTGTGAGAGCATTGTCGGGAAAATATGTAAATCACACTTAGCTAAGACCTGTGTCAGACTGGGTAGTGATTTACATGGTTACCTAGAGCTCTGCACAAGGTGCATGTTTAAATAAGCTTTTACTTTATGCAATGGTATAACTATAATATTTGTCTTATTCTTATTCTGCATAAAGCTGACACAGAATTCTAGGATTATAAATTGGACCAAGGATGTAAACACAGAAGTTCAAGAAAACTCTTGCAGTTATTGCTATTCACGGTGAATTGTGCCATTTCATGATGAACGACCAGCATTTAACTGTTACTCTGGTACCAGGCATAATGCAATGACTCATGCAACACCATCCTCCTGCTACTGGTATTTTCATGGCTTAAAATCAGATGTTAAAGGACTGAAATCTAAAAGCAATTAGGGCATTTTTTAAACAACAACAACAACAAAAAAGTGCACTCCAAAGCTCTTTTCCACTGCTGATTTTCAAAAGGTAACATTTTCTGTTATTGCAAATCTAACAGGCATCAGGGTCCAAATCCATGGCAGTACAAAGAGGAGTTGAACCCCACTGAAGTCCTTAGACTCATCATGTCTCTTCAGAGATGTGACTTACAAAGCTGACAGAGCATGGGAAAAAAGAGAAAGAGGAAGAGAACAAGGAAAAGAGAGAGAGAAAAATAAATAAGCAATTTGTGACTAAGGTCACACAGCAAGTCACCAGGAGGCTTGTGTCCTTAGCATACAAGGAAGTGCCCTCCAAACTGTTCTGCTTGTAAATAGCAATGCTCTGGAGGAAAGAAAAAAAAAAAAGAGGAAAGAAAAAGAAAAAAAGAAAAAAATGCATTAAAAATGAACAGCTGTTCAAGTAGGTTCCTGGAGCATGTTTATAGATATCAGCGTTTCCAGAAAATTCATTCATGCAAAGCAGTTACAATAGTTTACTAATGACTGATATGGCAGAAAGATTCTTTTAACTACAATAATGGCAGTTTCCATCAAGAAAATTGAGTTTCTAAACCTGGGAGGGAATTTGCACTGGTGCATTAGGTCCTTTGAAAGCAGCAAGCGATTTACAAATGGGACGATTGGCTAGCCACTGATCCTTTCCATCGGATGAAAAAAATCTGTAAAAGCATCGGAAGATTTGCCAGTAAGGCAGCACGAGCATCTTCAGTTAATGAAAAATAACGCACACACTCGATGCTACCAGCTGAAGATGTACAGAATTTAAGGTAAAGCTATGAATAAGTCAAATGATAAGGTAAAGAAATGTGTTATTCTTCAGACATTTTGGGGGAGCAAAACAAAACAAAACCAGCTGCGTTGTTCCTATATGCCACAATTATCATGTCACTAGCGGCATCTTTGACCCAACTCCTGTGTATGCTGGCACTGTGTACACTGCAAAGACTCAGGAACAACGCAACCTTAGGCATGGGGCCAGCCCAGAATTATGTCCTCATTGAATGCTGTATAAATCCCAATTTGACGTCAGGAGGCTCCATCTTGATGTAGTGTAGCCTCAAGCTCCTGCAGAGAACAGCTTTCACCTGCAACAACTGCTCTTAACATCTACCAGGGATTGATAGGGTGGGATCAGGGGATTTATTCAATCATGGATCAATAAGCATAACACAGGTTTCTAGATACTCAAGATGAGAAATAGCTGAACAGTATCCTGGTATGACACTTCCCTTCATACCCTTCCCTTCCATTACTGATTCTGTTGTGCTCAGAGCTAAGTTTCATCATAGGGATTTAATAACTAAGTTTTAATAAACCTCATTCTATCCTGACACCCAGCTATGAAAACAAACATGCCTAAGCATCAGCAATGAAAAGTCTTACATCTTTATACTCAGAAAATCCAGCACCTCTTAAATACCAAGTTTTCCCAGTATCCTTTGTACCTAGAGGAGTACATTATGGTCCCTGTTATATAAAACAATTTACACAGTCTCCAAGACTCATTTCTCTTTCATTCAGCTACTTTTAGATCCAGTGAGTTGAAGGTATTAAAACTGGAGGAAAAAAAAAAAAAACAAAACAAAACAAAACAAAAAAAAAACGAACGAAAGAAATATGTGCTATCTGTCCCAAAAATGAAAGTCGCCCGATGGATTAGAGTGGAGATTTCTTACAATGTCTCAAGCCACATGGGGCAGGGTAGAGCCATGGCTGCTATTTATCTTTTGCTGCTGTTGTTGTGCCACATGTGTTATCCACAAGGAATTTAGACTAGAAATGCCCAAACCAAACACCTTTTCAATCAATGTGCATATGCATCCCCACCACCTTAATCCCAAAAACCTTTAAAACATTTTCAGAGAGGCCAAATAGAAATAGTTGTCTGATACTTCCTGAGTTAGTGTTCCTGAGTTAGTTGTGTTAGTGTCGGGCACTTCAGGAATCCCAACCTTATGCAGAGAAACCTACTGCTAACACTCCCCTGCCAGGGGATTGGTGGTGCAGACATTAGGGACAGAGACAGTATGAATTTTAGCTCATCCCATTTTTATCATTGTTAACATTGTGTCTTTACTACCCTTCCTAATACAGAAAGAAAGGAGCACACGAGGATCAGAATTGCTTGCGGCTTTGGAGCCCACAATCAGCAGGCCCCGCTCACCCTTGCACAGTAAATCTTTTTAAGGAGAAAAGACAGAAGGAAACCAATTCCCACAAAGGATAATCTTGGCCCAGAAGAAGACAACCAAGAAAAAATAAGCTGTGAAAGGACTCACAATATCATCTTTTCTAGCTCGGCCACAAGACAGGATCATTTGTCACTGCTGGCACCAGGATTAGCCATGACAGACATTTGTGCAACCACTTCTGAAAGCCATTCAAAGACACAAACTCAGCAGCTCCAGGTGGTCAACTCAGAGTAGCTTTGCTACTCCGCTCCCGTTATTGGAAGCTAGAAGATGCTGAATTTTCACATCAGTTTAAGATTCTCTCTATTCGCCCCTTTTACTGTGCTCTTGGAAAACAGCCTCCTCTCTGCAGCGATGTTTTATGTACTTCCACACTTTCACCACCCCTCCTGAAATGTGCCTGAAACGTGCCTGAGCTATCACACGGCTGGGAGCTTCTCTCCAGTGCCTCGATTCTTAGCATCTGCGGTAAAACAAGCACTACCATTACTGTCATGATGGTTACTAAAAGGTTAGCACTTCCTCGTTAATACCCTCATTGCCAGCATTCAGACCCATGTATTTTCAGTCTGAAACTCGGAATCTAATAAGGAGATACCCAAATGGCATTTGTATTTGTCATATTCAATGAGCCAAAAATTTAATTTTGTTGAGGACATTATCATTGGCAGTAGCACTTCAGCTCTCTAATTGTCATTGCTTAATACTTTCCTTTTAATTATTTCCTTTATTGCCAGTCCCCCTCCTCCTTCCAAGAGCTTCCATGAGGTACATCGCTCACAGTATTTGAAGCCCTATTCAATGAACAGGATTTCTTACACACAGTTGGAAACTGTCAAGAAAAAGAATTGCTGAAGGCAGGTTTGACTTGCCAGGCTGCTCTTTCTAACTGATGGCTCTCCTTCAGCAAATGGGAAAAGCTCGTTTCTCTTTCAACAGAGCACACAGAAGCAGGGGCTCCATGTCTCTGAGGGCTGCGGCTGCAGCATCTGCCAGCAAGGCACAGAACAGATTTTCTAGTGCTATGGATCTTGAATCCCTGTGGACTTTCAGAAGAGTTTGACTGCAGATTGTAACTTGTTCCTAACCCTTGAAGGCAGGTGGGGAGAGAAAAAGAAATTCTCTAATGGTATTGCAAAGGGGTAGAATTTAGTCACGTAGGGAGGTTATGGTAGGAGACCTCTCAGGAGAGCTTCAAGTAAGTGTTGTGATTGACAAGTGCATCCTGTGAAAATGAACAGCTGGAAATAATCCTCAGGAAAAAAAAAAAAGAAAAAAAAAAGTCTTTGCACTGCAAATGACATGGAACAGGCACTGAATCACAAGAACAAAATGCAACTAATACACAGTACCTTGCAGAATAAAGCCTTAAGTTAAAAGCACTGAAGTTCGCAGCTCTAACTTGGAGAAGTGCTATCCGAGACAAAAGGTGACTGGGCTGAAAGGCAGGCACTACGTTTATAAACAAACTAAAATACTGATTTGGAGTCATGGCATGGAATGGATCATTGATTAAATGGATGAGCAATTTGCCACTGTGCATTTGGTGTGCTGCTGGAATATAATAGATGGCTTTGCAAAGTGCTTTGGAATGGTCAATTACACATTTAAACCATACAGATGTCTGCAGCGTCATGAGCTGTTGGAAGACAGCCCTCATGTATTTGTATCTGTCAAAGGGAAAATCTTTCAGTACAACTTTTTTTTTTTTTTTTTTTTTTTTTCCCAATTTACCAAAGGAGGTAACAGACTTGCATTAAACCCATGTACCCAGATTTCAGTTTCATCCAGAGTTGTTTAAGCTACATTCAAAAATGCAGTATGAGCTAACACAACTTACATGACTTGCTTGCCCTGTTGAGCTTTTCTTGATGCCCTGTGTTGCTCTCATGCACCACAGCTACTGCCATTTGTTCCATTTTTCAGTCATTAATTTAACTAAACAGAGAAAGCGTTATTCCTTCCCTCGACAGATAATTCAGAGACTGCTTCATTATTTTACTGAGTGAGGATCAGGCTTTGAGGGATGAGGGAAATGAGTAAAATGAAAGAAATAATAGGGTAAAAAGCTAAGAAATATTTCTAATTATGTTGTAATTGCTTTCTCTGTGGGGATTATGATAGCTATCACTTCTGGTTCACTGACTTCTGAAGTGTACACTTTATAAAAATGATACAGATTTTTCCAACTCACTGGGCCATTTCAGACCAAGCAGTGAGAAAGTATTGAGTATGAGTTGGAGCTAGCAATTTATTCAAGAAAAAGTTAATGAAATTCTGTCTATTCTGGACAATACAATGCAAAAGTGAACTAGCTGCAGAAGCACAGCGATACGGTTAAGCATGATATCATCGATTCTAGACTGAAATGGCTATTACTGCCACAGAGACGTGCTTGGCATTCTTCTGCTTTTACAGTTCCTAATAATCTTACTGCAAACTAAGGTATATGAAAATTGTATTATACTTTAACCCTTGTAATTCAGTAGCCAGGTAACCCAGGTAATCAAACAACCTACTTGTGATAGACTTAACCAAGGAGGAGTTCTTCTCTTGGGTAGTAAAATGCGAACGTATTTAAAACACTATCACATAAGACATCTTTTCTCACTGTAACAGAGAAGTAACTTCCTAAGTAAACACAGCAATGAGGCTTTGAAGGTAGAGGAGCAAGACAAAAGCTATTTAGTTGTTAACCAGAGTAAAGGAGTGCACTAAGAGAGGAATTAAGATTTTAAATGCAGCAGGAATAAGTAAAAAACCAAAAACCAAAAACAAACAAACAAAAAGTTCAAATGGCCCATAACTCAAAAAAGTAATCATGGGTCTCTTCAAGCACGTGAGCAATTCCATTAAACTAATCTCCTTTAATTGCATTAAGTTCAGAGAGACTACTCAGATGTTTAAATGCAAACATAATATTAATTATTTCCTTAAATAGAAGTCAAGAAGCCCAGTCAAGAAGAACAGATAGTGCAAACAAGCATGTATATGCATTTAAATTTTTTAAGATATTTGATTCAGCATTCTATAAAGTAAAACATTCAAATTAGCTTTTTGGTGGAAAATGTGTTCTCTGGATGCCAAAAAATCTCAGAAAGCTGCATCTGAATTAGCACACAAAATTTGTTTGCTGAGAGTCAATAGCTAATCAGCTAATAAAACATTCAAATATAATCAATTGATCACAACTACGTGAAACAGCTCATATTCTATACATTTGTGTTCAATATGCTTCAGAAAACAGTGTAAAAAGCATGTTCTTAAGAAAATTCAAAGAAGAAATAGGAGCTCTTCATAATTCCTTGCTCATCTCTTACCAGCAAACTATTCTTGCAGAGTTGAAGTTTCAGATGCTGAAAAAGTGACCATTCACACACATACACAAATCCTACAGCGACCAACTAGTTACTGCCAAACTGTCACAGGAGTCTATTAGGCATTAATTAGCATCTGATCGTATACCGGTTAATTAATGAAATTATTTTTTCCTTAAATTTTTGAGTTTTTTTTTTTTTAAATGTATATATCATAAACTTAACTCTTTTATGTTTTTGTTTTCTTCAATTTACCCTGTATTTTATGTTGGCGATATTATTATTGTCTTTAAAAAATGTATAACAACAAGAAAAAGACATGTTCACACCTGTCTATATCTCTGAAACTAAAATAAAATGATCAGGAAGATGCTGTCTGATATCTTCATTAGAAGAAGCAACATCTGAAGCTGAAAAGGTCAATTAGTCTATAATGTACTGCACTTTATTCTGGACAGAATGTGAATTGGGTGGATGATGAATTAATTTTATGATAAAAAGGAAATGTTGTTAACACTTTCCTGTTCTGTTTTGGCTTTTTAGCACGAAGTTCGGTGGAAGCTGCCTTCAGAGCTGAGCACCGGCTCACCCTGGTGCATGTTCTGTAGCCACATTTGAGTCAGCATTTGAGAGGACCTGTTGCCATATGGAAAATCAGGAACAATTACTCTGAATAATTACATCACTTTATTGCTGTCTGTTGCCAAGAGAAACAAGCCCTTGTTGGTAATATCCACTTGCGTTGCCAAGTAACTTAATCTTTAGGGAAACCAAATATGCTCCAGCACTAGCACTTCTCTAACAATAAATATCCTTTCTAACTGATATCACGGCTCATAACTGCATCTTTGTTCTGACAGTTTGCTAAGGTAATCTCTGCTCTCGGGGCTGACAGCCTCAGAGGTGTGAGTTATCACACCTAACTTGAGAGTGTACAGGGGCGGTGTCTGAGAAGGAGCTGGGCAATCTAGGCTTCCCTCAGGTTCACTGGGGAGAAATCAGAACTTTTAGGGCAAGTGGCTCGAACAGATGAGACGAATTGCACAGCAGAAGCACCCGGTTACCCACCCGTCAAGGAGTGCAGGTGGAGGTGGATGTGTCTGCTTTGCTGAGCTCTAAAGCTGAGCCCAGGTCGGGTGCTCTCCCATTGAGGCTGCCAGCAGGAGTGAAAGTCGGTCCTTGTCGGGGTGATTAAACTCTTCCTTTGGCAGGAAAGCCTGGCAAGAGTCGAGCCTGATTATGGGCCTGTTCTGTAAAACCTGGAGGCTTGGGTTTTTAGGCCTCTATGCCTACGACTGCTCATCGTTTGAACTCAACAGCTGCTGCAGGGGTGAGGTCTCTTAAATACAAAAGGCAGCTACAAATATTGGCCTGAAACACCAAGGAGAGGCAGCTGGCACCTCTCTCGCACTCCTGTCACAGGCACTTTCATCATTCTCCAGCCAGATTTGCTATTCCTTTCAGTTCATTACCGCTTGTAACCTTCAAAACCCCACTGTTTAAGTACTATCATGTAAATCATTGCAGACAGAAACTTAGTGTTTCTTATTGTGCTTTCCACTCAAATTTCATTCCAACTTGACAATAATGCATTGAAATCTCTCCTTTTTTTCCCCTAACAACTTTATTAGATCGAGCAGGTTTCCCCTGCACAGCTCCTTACACTGCATTTCTCATTTTTTTTATTCTGTCTTTTGCTTCTTTTCCATTCTGAGACCATGAACACAGCCCTAAAAAATCCCCTTCTGCACTACGGAACACTTCACTACAGCAAAGAACTACGATATGGTGATGATGTGGTTTCTTGTCTCACCAAAATCACATTGTGCCATTTAAATTTAGATGTGTTTCCAAGAAGTGCTTGATATATTCTTTCTAACATATTCCCAGTTTTCCCCATAGCTAATGTCAAACGAACGGCACTATTCAGATGGATGCCTGACAGGCCCTTTATTTAAGGCTCGTCTTACACAAAGCAGTCTGTGGTCTTCAATGATTTCTCCCTGAGCCAACTGCACCTGTTGATTGAAAAAATACCTTGTAGCCCTTGCTGACAGCAACTTGACAGCAACTACAGAGCTTATTGTGTTTTTCTGATTTCTCTCTGCTCTCTGTCACTGATTCATTTTGCTGTGCTTATTCACTCTCACATGTTAACAACCTCTAATCAACATCTAGGATTCTTTAGTGGTTGGAGGCATTTTCATCTCACTATGAAAAACATTTCCCAAGCAGCTGTCAGAACAGAAACCACTTTTGTTTTGTTCTCTTCCTTTTTGGAAAACAGTACAATGGAAGGATGATTTCAAACTAGACACATAAACTTCTCACCTGTATAAAGAGTACCGAGGACAAGAAATTCAGTGTTATAAAGCCTTAATGTTTGACTTTATTCAACAGATGGGCCAGTTACTTCTCCATGATATCCTCTGTACATGAAACTCAGCTTGCCTCACTGCTGTATTGAATCAGGTTATAAACACCCTTTAGGATCAGATTTGGACAGCTATTTATGTTGTTCTCATTTCAGATTTTTTCTGAGGACCTATTTCTCTAATGACATCTACAGAAAAAGCAATATTCTGTATGCTCTACATACTTTTAGTTATATTTTATTGAATTAATTTATTTCTATGAGGAAAGATGATCTGTCAAACCTGTTCCTGCTTAACAATTAATTCCATTATCATTTTCCTATATATCTTTTCATTATTTATTGTTTTTCTCTACTACCATCATTATTGTTCGGTCAAAACCTAAAACTATGCTTTACAAATACTTGCTACATAACTCACATTTTCACTATAGAGCTCCACCATTC
Source organism: Stictonetta naevosa (assembly GCA_011074415.1). NCBI lineage: Eukaryota > Metazoa > Chordata > Aves > Anseriformes > Anatidae > Stictonetta > Stictonetta naevosa. The sequence goes on from CM021711.1 coordinate 13,131,736, forward strand.
CCAATCTATAGCTGATAATATTTATACTAAGAGTATATAGTCACAATTAAATGCATTTTGTCTTATTCCTAGCTCAACCATCCTTAAACTGTTTTACTTATGTATACATACATAGCTTTAAATATATATTTTTTTATATATATAGTAGAAGGCAGGGTACACCTTGTGTTGAATCAACTCTTCTTTATAACACAAGTAAGGAAATATCTAAGTACATAGAGATATCAGTGTAGCTATTTATGGAGGTTGTTCCATTATTTCATAATTCTAATAGTGGATACAAATTGGCATTGACAATATACAGTTATTTGCTTCCTAAGGTTCTATACTTCCTTTGTATTTCTGAAGGTCACAAGGACTCAGCCAAACCTGAAACAGTAATTTCAATTCCAAGTCTTTTCATTTCACTACTATATAATTATCTTATTGATTTTTGTGTAGACTTATTTACTGTTTCTCTTTTCCTGTTGGATAAGTATACAGTTGCTAAACTAACTTCAATTAGGTAACTGTCACCAATATTGAAAACTTAATGGCATTTTAAAAATTACGTTAGTAATTGAAGCATAAAAATGATTCCTTATGACACCATTTCAGAGCAGAAGTACCAAAGCTTATCATACAATAGCCTGTGACTCAGAAATATTAAACACAGACAATCGTCACATTTTTATTCTGAGTTACACACTCCTCGAGTTATACACAGTATATTACGTTTGGACTAAAATGTCTTTAGGAGATACAAGCCACAAAATGGAATATTCAGCAGTTTAAATTCAATATATTAAGTTATCTTCTTAGTTACCCATATGAAGTCCTATATTTTTTTAAGAAAACAGAATTTGTCCTTGTGTATTCAGATGCAGTGATGTGTCTACATTAAATTTCCCCTCTAGTGCTGATACCATAGTATTTAAAAGCTGATGCACTCAAAGAGGCCAACATCCCTAGAGGCTCAAAGCACCATGATATAAAGACACACTTGAATTTAAGAACACATTCAAATCCAGCATAAGCCTCTGTGCTTTGCATTATCAAGAGAGTCTTAAAGATAAGCATATGCCTAAATATTTTGCTGAACTGGGGCTAGAAACAAAGTTTATCCTCTGGAAGAGTGGAATAGTTACAATACCCAAGTACAGATTAATCATGCTCTGGGGGATTGATCTTTGAAAATAGCAGGAAGAGGCATTAATAAAAAGGAAAATCATGAATCAGCAAATGCTGGAAACTTATAATAAGCAGGAAAACATTTTAGCTCACATTGAACCATAGGTTTCATCCTATGCAGCATTTGGCTTTTGTAAAATATATTAATTGGCTGCCTTCAACTTCATTTGCTTTTTACTAAAGAGGAATGATCAGTATTCTGGGAGAAGTCCATGATTCATGTCCCTGTGATATGACATTGCTAGTGTGAGATTCTTAACTTGTTATAACATAATTTGAATATGAAAAACTTACTTAAAAGCATTGGCATCTCCGTGGACCTTATAGTTGTCTGCACTGATTCTTGAGATAACTCTTGTGACAGCGATGAGAATACCAATATTGACCTGAAAAAGAAGAAGGAAAAGACTTGGTCAGGAAATCAAATACCAAATGTGTCAGAGATGCAAACTGCCCTAAGAGTGTACTGTATGTACTGTGCAAATCAACAGAAAATAGGAATTTTGCCTGTTGTATAGGCAAAAGAGGCTTCCAACTTTGGACTGATATAGTCTGACCTCCATTGTCAGTGGATTTCTCTGTTCCGAAAGTGGGTAGCTCTTCCACCTTGTGTGACTTTTTCCTTCCAGAACAGCTTACCTCTTTATTATAAGGCTGGGATGGAAACATTGATTCACAACTGAAGTGCTCAGGATCCCTACTCTACAAATAAATACCCTAGTATCTACCAGCAGCTGACAAATTAGACAAGAACTTCAGTGAACAGCAGTATATGTCTGTGTGATCTTTCGTTTTGTGCTTGCATGTGCACAGGCTTCAGAAAACAATTTTCTCAGACTTATAGCCTTCACAGTGTATAATTCATGTTTCTTACCAAAGTCTGCTTGCAATTTAAGCAAGAGATTATTTTAAACCAGCAATGAGGAAAATATGTTAAGTCTGAACTCTTCTCTTCAAAAGCTCTACTCTTTTTTATGTCAGGCCCAGCAGAAACATCAATAAAATGAAAAGAACTCCCACCAGAAATCTAGGAAATCTTGAAAAGAGTAACACTGAAAGGTGCAACAAAAGAAAGTTTGCTCTGGAGTCACAGGTGAAGAAGTAAAGAAAACTTTATCATTTTACGGAGATGTGGCAAAGACTGTCTTGTTTTGCAGAGACCTTGGGTTTAAAGAAAAAAGGGGGAGAATGTGAAGGTGAAAGACATATTTCCCCCAAATATTTCTGTCCAAAGTTACACATCAGCTACAAAGTTGATATTTAGCATTGAGTTAAGAACAAGGGAAGAACAAAGCTCTCTTGAACTAAAGAACGTAAAGAAAGAAGAATTCAATATAGTACTATTGCTTAGTTAAAACTCAACAATTGTAATCTATTTTAATATAAATGTTATAATTTTGGGAGGAGAGGGGTTGAGCTAAAGAATGTTTAACTTGGTAATAATCATTCTCATGCCATTTTTCAAATCTTACAATTCTTTAAATTTTAGATTCCTAAGGGTAGATCATCACCTACTGTAAAGTATAAGGATAGCTGTGATAGTTCATTTCTGCCACAGCCTTTTGCCCCATCCAAAGAATTCTCTGTGGAATCAAAAAACTTTTCAATTATAAGTGTACTCATTCCATTGGTTTTACAGAGATTAATAAGAGATGAAATTCAATAGTCTTGGGATCATTCTCCCTATTCCCACCAAATCATATCTTGAAAATACTTTTAAGGCAGTAACAAGCATTCCTGAGAAACCCATTTATGTGCTAAATATGTGCATTAACTGAAGGAGCAAATGATGAATATGAACAAGTTACATTCCTCTTTTACTTGTCCTCCAAACTCTCCAATTTTTGCGGCATGTCCACCAAACAATCATCTTCAATGCAGCTTTTCATGAGAATTTCACAGGAAACGCCTCTCTACACCTTTCACTTCTTTCCTTACATATTATTTTTCATCAGCCTTGTTTAGTCTTTTATCTAAAATACCGTTTTCCTCTACTGAAATTTCCTTGCAGATGTCTCACAGACAGCACAACTTCAACCTGGTACAGTTGCTGCATGGACCCTTTTTCTGATAACTGCAAACAGCATGCTCCTGCCAACCTCACAAGCACTTAACTCCAGCTCTTTATTCCATTCCTAATTCTTTTTAGACAGATTTTCCTAGATTTTACTTTCTGCATAGCATTTTAAAAAATATGCAGATTATGCATATGTAATGTGTTTAAGAATACTAAGAAAGCAAACTGCAGTGAAATCAAGACTCCTCATTCCTTACGTTCTGAGTTCCCTACATCTTACCAAAGTTAATGAAAGTTATAAATAATAAGCACCAACAAAGGAATACTCAGAATCTTGCAAACTTTCACTCAGACTGGACATGAACCCTAGGATGTGGTCATCAGAACACTACAAGATAGCCTCTAAGGACACAGAAACTATATGGTTTGCTAAAACAAAAAATTAGCATTTTTAGCTGAGTTTTAATTTATTGTTAAAAAAAAAAAAAGAGAGAGATTGGAAATTAATTTCCTTTATATTTTGGATTGTTTAAAGTTGTAATTTAAAAAGGCCTTGAGCACCTCCTCTTGTGCAGCCGGTGTAATCATATCCTGTCCAGGGTGCTTTAGTTACATGTTTATAAGATGAGAAGGAAGGGCTGTGATCTGTCTGCTGATAAAGATAAGGTACTTGTAAAATTAGCAACCAGCCCTTATGCTCAAGTCCCAAAGTTCTATGTTTAAATTTCCTAAAGCACTTGAAAATTTTTGTTTAGATATTTTGAGAAATTAGAGTAATCTCTTGCAGCCTAAATAAACAGATTAGCTATGAATGTCTTCTTTTGTTAATGTTTCAGTAATCAAAGCATGGAGGTATTTCCACTGTCCTTGTAATAGGAAACCAAAATAGAGCCACTGAATTGCTCGTCTAGTGATTTTTTGGCATCTGAAATAAATACTTAGCCAATGACTTTAATAGAGGAATGCTTAGTTGATGAAACACTCATTATGTTTTAGCATATATCAGAACGTTCAAAGTAGGAGAATAAACATTTAGATAAAAGAACTGTATATAGCTCATATTTCTTACTTTTCTGAAAGGCCAGATTGCCTGACAGTTGCAGCTATTTTGCCTTAAAAGTACACAAGAACATAGATATTTTTTTTTCTTGTAGGCACTGACCACACTTTATTTTTTTAAAAAATATGGCTAATAACAATAGCACATGTTTCCTAACTCACAGGACTCATTTCTAGGCAGCTGGTCCAACCTCAGGCACTTGCAGCTCTGCAAAATCTGCAGGAGCTGCCAGTTCCCTTTATGGTAGGCTTGAGGCAAAGCCCACCAGAGCCCATGGAAACGTTCCAGTGACATCAGGGAACTCTGGCTCATGCTGGGGACAACTTCACCTGACTAAAAATTGTCAGAGCAGGTGGAGAGTTAAATACGTAAAAAGAATCTCTTTCAATATGAATACTTCTTATCAAAATTTATTTGGATTAGATTTTTGGACACGTAAAAACACAAAGAGCATGAGCCAAACTTTGTTTTCTTGACCATACAGCCCTGCTTAGAGGAGCAGAGATATGAAAAAAAATTAAAAAGGTCTGCACTGCAGGAACTGTGTACAATTGTAACACCTAATTCTATAGCCTTTTGTCAACTGACCCAGTAGGATTTCTCGAGGGTCTCCCTGAAAGAGTAGAATGAATACAGCTATCAGGGACATTTGCCACCGAGGTGCAGAAATGCATCTTTAACTCCAGGTTAGGTTGGTTAGCTTTTCAAAGAGTTGCCCTGCTGTCTGTGAGTTTTTTTACAAAGCTGGAATAGAAACAGTGAGACAAATTCTTTCCCTCACTTACTCTTTTGCAGGGTTTTCACCCAGCTTTCATCCAAGTCTCCTGAGATTTTTGTTGTTTCTTTAGTGCAGTGCAGAAATCCCCTGAGTAAAACCCTCTGATGTGGTGTGTTGCATCCTAGCCAAGAAGAGGCTTGGCAGCACAGAGGGAAAAAAAAATGGATAAAACATATTGCCTTAATTAAATTCATTGACCAGTTTTCTTCTAAAACCACAAACTATTTTAAGCTCCACTTCAGTTTTGGGCAATGGTACAGGGAGTTATAACTGGCTCTTCCAATCTGAGGTTTAACATACTCTCCAATGGTGCGAGTTAATTTTATACTAATCATGACATCACTAGTAGAACACCAACCCTCCAAGCTGTTGGAGTTGCAGCCCATTTCTAGGACACATCATTATGCATTTCCATACACAGAGATCCAATTAAATTAGAATGATGTTCAAAACTGGGGGAATGGTTTTGGAAAGCCTGATGCCACTCCCAGCTATCCCAGACCAATTGCAGACTGAATAGACTACACTGAGTTACTGTGGATTTCTTGTGCATGACTTCATGTTAAGGCATACAACATTGCTCCAATCAGAGCTGAATAGCAAAGCAAACTTTTGAGGCTGGAAAGAAAATACACAAGAAAATAAATACTAAATAAAAAATGGGACAGATCCTTGACTTCTACTTTTTTTTTTTTTTTTTTTTTCTGATACTAATTGCTCATTTTTAATTTCTTATAATCTGTCCCATCATTCTAAAAAGCATTTCATGATTTCCTGTTCGTAAACTGATAAGAAATTTAATTTTAAAATAATGAATAAATTCAATTTTAAAATAGTAAAATCACTCATAACTGAGTGCTAATAAGAAAAATAGAGAAACTTTGCTGCTGTGATCTGTGCATTTGTGCTCTATTCCACTACAGCACTTGTTTGTACTTGATTTCAATGCCTGAAGAATCCTACTGTTCCTACGCTTTCAAACGTTATGGGCCAAATCCGTCACCTCTTCCATGATGAATGATGACTAATAAAGGACACAGATTGCCACTTTTAAATCAGTGGGCCTACCTGCAGAGTAAAATAGTATTCAACACACAAAATTAGCTTAATTCTGCACAGGTACATAAAGGTATGAATAAATATCATTAGGCCAACAGAACTTACTAAATCAAGTATGAGCAGCAGGTATAAAGGGAGCAAATCTTTTTCTGTATATTTAATATTCATAAACAAACATCAGTTGAAGCCAGTGATGGCAGGCTCAGCCTGGGATCCGAATTGATGCAGCCCCGTTTGAAGATACTGGTTACAAAGCTGGTGTCCCCACAGCACAGAACTGTGTTAGCAGTATGCTAATTACAATCATTTAGTTCCATAAAAATGCTGTTTATTAGAAGGTCTTGTGATAAACCACCAGGAAAATAACAACTTACAGGGAAAACAATAGAAGGAACTTGCCACTACAGCCCAATCTTCCCCCAACAATGGATTGTTCCCTGTCTGTAGCACACCCCCTGCTCTGTGTACACAGATGCTTTCAGCAGAATTTCCTTAATTCTGCCATATCTATGGAAACACACCAAAGTAGCAGATGGCTGATAACAAACAAAGCCTTCTGCCAGAAGCTTTTACTGTCTTGTTCCAAAAATTCAGGTGCTTTGTCAAGTTTTGTTTTTGCTTTTTTTTTTTTTTTTCTCCTTTGAAGACATGTTTTCCCAGGCCAACATTGGCTGAGATGAGGTTCATTTTCAAATTAATTGCAACAATTTTCTTGTGAAGTTGCCCTACAAGATTTGGGTGTTGTGGCTAGGGAGTTGGAAGTTGGGGCTGGAGAGTGATCCTTAAGGTTTAAGGTGTAGGTAGAAGCCAAAAGACCTACACGTAGAAGGAACTAATTATTTCCTCAAACCCGAAGGAAAAACCACTTCTGGTAGGGGAATCCATATAGGGCTGGGAGGTTCTGCGAATTACTCCCCAGAAAAGTATGTGTATATTTTCCCAGTCACACTCCTACCACACCACTCTATTTTAAGGCTCCATGATGTCTAAAGCGACTGTGAGGCTGGGGCAGGACAAAGTAGACCGAGTCTGCCTAGTCTCGAGGGAGTGGGAGTTGAAAGGAGCAGTCCCCCTGATTTCTGCACGGCATAGTCCTTTTACTTGGCAGAGAGAAACTGGATGAAAGTAGTCAAAAATTGCTTGTTGAGGCTTATTTTCAGAGCTAAACACTGGTTCAAACAAGTAGTGGCTAATTTTCTACTTTAAAAGCCCAGGCACACATGCATGCACAAAATAGTGTTTAGCCTTGTTATTTCCCTATAGGTGCTAACATATTTTTCAGCTAGCATATTCAATGCCCAGAGAAAATAATTTGTCAGCCAGCTTGCTGCTATTTTGGGCAGAGCTGGATTTAGACTATTTAACAAATTGCTCTACACAGATCAACCTTGTGAGATCATTCTTTCTTTTTCACAAAATATTTGTATCCCTACAAGAATATAACTTGAGCTGCACAAATAATATATCTGAGAGCCAGACGGTTAAACCTGTACTTTCATAGCAAGCAGCTACACATACAATTTGTTGAAGGCTGTGCTCACTCAGGTGAGTAAGTGCTTCGCTATCTAGCATGTTTTGATTAATACTATCTTTGAACAGCAGCTGGGAGACATTTGATTTTGCTGGTTGCATCTCATTTCCTCCTTTGCTGCTGAACAATGGCCAGAAAGCAAGTGCTAATGTGAGATGGAGATGTTCAAATATTACAGCATTTTAGTTGCTCTCCAATCATCAATATTTACATATCTTTGAATATAAGCTTACAGAAGGTCAAAGGTACAGGCCAACAAGAAATTAAGCTTGCTGGAACAAAGTCCAGAGTTCTTTAGCCAACTCTAATCCAATAAGTGTTTCTTATTTACATGTATATGATTTCACTTAGGTTAAAAAAATAAATAAAAATCTGCCCTTATTGCACAGTGACTCTCCAGTGTTGCCATTAATCATTTGATTAATATGCTAACATGAGGTAATTTCTGCCACATCGATATAGCAACTGTTTTCATTGTTTTTATATATGTTTATACAGCCTAGTTTTTCAGAGGCTGTATCTTGGGTGGAAGACGCTGGGCTGTGAGAGCTGCTGATTTTGCTGTCTCAAGGCAAATGTTAGGGTGTCAACTCAGCTGCAGCACAAAATTGCCTGTGATGGCACAGGTCAGCCAAGGAGCCACCTCCTGCTTCCTGAATTGTTACAGAGACATGCAGTGGCAAGCACAAGTGCTCAGTGCACTTCTATATGTATAGCTCTCCTGCCTTTCTTTGGCTTGCAGAGATATTTCTGCTAGCAGGATCTGTGGGGTTTCTCTATGCAGAGAAATTTGGGGATGTGCCTGTGCTGTCTCTCTTGGGGAAGTACAAGGCAGTGTCACTGGCTCCCTTTGATGTTCCTCCATGCAAGTAGTCAGGATCTTATTTTATCTGACCCTCCTTCAATGCCACAGCAGGCACAGACTCTGGTTTAGATTTCAGCTCATGCTTCAAATCTAGCAAAGCCTTAAAGGCAGCCTAATTTCTCTAATCAGTGGGTCTATTCCATGTTCGTGTTGTCACTGACATTACAACCTGCAGCAAAAATCATAGACAACCTGATCAATTATAGTATTGGAAACAGTGCTGTAGAGGAATAATCTCCCACTTAATTCCTGCAAAGACCCTTGACTCCTCAAGTAATCATCATGATTAAACCACAACTCACTGTAATTTAACGTGTGGCCATAATTAAACTGCTTTGGAACATTTATGTCCTAGCATCGCAGCCACAAACCTGCAGGCTCCCCGGAGAGGTGACATCCATTGTAGCTGACAGAGGTGTCTGCAGCAGCACCTGAACCCCTGCCAACCTGCCTTAGCCCTGCCTCGATCAGATGGACAAACTGCCACACCCAATGTCAAATTCTCAATACGGAGGAAGAGCACAAAGTCCTCATCACTGTAAGAAGGCAGACGTGGAGGCTGCTTGTTACCTTCCCCAGAGCTTGCCCAAGGGCTCATGCTGCTGTTTAAACCCATTCCTGCCAGCTGCTGGCTGCCTACAATCCCTGCTGACCATCGTCTTCACTGAGGGTACTCAACTTTCCCTGAGAAAAATGAGCACTGCACAAGCAACAGCTTCAAATACCGGTGGGATGGAAACAGCTTTTGAACTTCTACAGGTATATACAAAACACAAACCACTGAGCTTCTTCTTCCGGGGGTCTTTCTGAGATCTAGTATAACCCCCAAGATTACTCAGTTCTGGGCAGCTATTAATGGCCCCAACAGGACTTTTTCAAAAGAAGGCTGCCCCAGTATTTTAGGTTGCATTTTATTTTTGGAATAGTGAAAAGAATAGCATGAGAATTAATATGTATCAACCAATACACAACCTAGTAAAACACAAAAATTGGAGCAGGAACAAAATAATTCTGGACCATTCACCTCTGTCATTCAGTAAGTTTCACTGGCCTGGCACAAAGACTGACACCAGACCTCCAGCTGAGCTCTGCTGGGTGGCTGACATCCATCCAATATGAAACAGGAGCCATCGGTTTACCTACCAGAATTACAAACAACGCTGGTGCCACGAAAGCCCAGATTGCTCCATTCTCTAGTGAAAGCCAGCAACTGCAGAGAAAAATAGAATGATTTTAGGTGAAACACATGGTCATTTATTTAGTCATGTTATTAATTTAAAAAGAGACTAAGAGTGCAAAAAGACTGGTGAATTTTAAAAGCCAGAGACGTGATAGAGCATCAATAAGAAGCTCCTTTTCCCCTCAGACTCTGAAGCAGGATCTCTTTGCGATTTGTGACAACTATGTGCCCCAGCATGCCTTCAAATAGCATTAGGGGTGAAAACACAGGAAAAAATGAAAGGTTTTATTTGCTGTATGTTGGTCCTGTATCCTGTATCACAGACACTCCTTTCAGTGCTGTGAGCACTGTCATTGTAGTGAGAGAAAAATGTAAGCCCTTCCCGCTTTGCCTAGCTGGGGATAAGGAAAAAGGCTGAGAAACATGCTGTCAGCTTGACGCTTCTTTCCTATAGCAGTGGGGATATAAACTAGTTTACCACACACAGCAAATATCCCTGTTTCCCAAACTTTCCCTTACATAACGGTACGATTGAATCCTATGGTATTTTCTCAGATAAATTTGTTTTTGTAACATAGAATTGGACTTTTAAAAATTTTATTTTAACAATATCCATCCTAGATCTACAGATGCTTAACTGCAGTTTTCTTCAAGAGGTTAAAAATCTTTTATCAAAGATTATGCTCACCTTGTCAGAAATGCTTCAGTCCCTGCTTTACTCTGTGCATGGGGTGAGCAGAGCTCACGCTGAGTGCCCAGTGTAGGAGGCAGCGACCGCTATAAGCAGGCAACCTCCCCTGCTCCTCAGCAGCAAGCTGCAGAACTACAGCCCTGCTAAAAGATCTAAGTGTTTTTCTTCCCACCAGACTTTTCATCCTTATTGTACCTGGAATGAAACCATTTTCATACTCACTTGTCATTTTCTCCATAGCTGTCTAGGGATGATGTTGTGGAAATCACACAGATCACCAATGGGCACCCTGTGAAAAGACAAAGTTGGAAGCGTCATTAGTAACAAAAGTGCAACTTCCAGTAAGCCCTGCAAATTCAGCTAAATTTGCATGGACAACAGAACAGCTCAGAGCGATTTTATAATTAAGTCTAACTCAACATCCTTCTGCAGCTTTGTACTACAATATGTTTTAATCAATTAATGTTGGACAAACAAAATGACTTTTCAATAAAGCAGTAGTTTAACAGGTTAACTGAATTAGTGCTAGTTTCACTGAGAATCAGAGTCATTTTTCAGCCCTTTTATTTTTTTTATTTTTTATTTTTTTAATGTAATTTATCTCTCTTGCTATTTGAGCAGTGATATCCTGTGGAGCAACATCAAGTTTATTTTTACCACTTTCCCCCAAGTAAGTGCACCTTGCTCAAGAATACAGAAACAAACTAGGAAACGAAGATGAGTTTCTCACAGGGGTGCATGACTAGCAGGCAAGAAGATAGAAATGGTGACATTTAGTTGTCTAGAGCATCACACACAGCAGTGAGAGACAATTATGAATAGAGCAAAGCAAATTAAGATCCCACTCAGATGCCCAACCAAGATTTATTTTAATATAACTATATAATAGCCCTGCAAGATTTCCGTGCTTAAAGTAGATGTTTCCAGATGGGTTCTGACAGTTCCAGTATGCAGCAGCCTGGGAGGTGGAAGAGTGCTTCATGGGATTACACAGGAATTATAAAAAGGCAGATGATTACGGTCCTGCTGCCAGGGGTAGCGGCATGCTGCTGGCTCTCAGCACCGCGCTATCCTGTTGTGCCACTTTAGCACAGCTTTCCAGGCCAGGAGCTGGAAAGGAAACGATTTTTTTTTTTTTTTGCCAACGGTTCTGAACATAGTGCAACATCATCTCTTTAAATACTAAATGATTGTCTGTTAATTCCTGTATGATTTAATAAAACATGAAGATTGGGGTTTTTATCATCTTACAGAATTTAATAACCAGGTCCCAGACAGAGTATTATACACAATAGCTTGAAGTTTCAATTTTCTTTCAAATTCTTCAGGGTTTCTGCATGAGGCTTATACAAAATTATCTGACAAGAAATTTCTGCTTAATCTTACTAATTATGCTCATAATCTTGTTAATTATCTTCATAAAATTCTGCAAAACTTCCCTGTAATGGCAGAACTATAATTTTGGAAGTATTTTGGTTCTTTAATGACTGTGTAGAAAAGCACCTTATATTTATAAATGAGAAAGTTGCTCAATACATAAAAAGCAGCACCTACAGGTATTGCTTAGGCATTCTACTTTGAAATCCATTCTGCAGGGCAGAATTTAACAATCCCAGAACTGGATTGTGCTCTCCCATGCTTGTCCAAATGAGGAATAACCCATTAAAAGCATACTTGTGTAAAAATTAAGCAAAGGCAAGATTTAAGTTTACTATTACATCTATTTAAGAAAGGAAAATCCTATACATATCTGAAAGAAATCAATAATAATTATATTGAACAGAGCAATTATGCATTAACATAAGCCCATCTGCTGAAGTTCTCTCTGCCATGGGTATTTGTAACACCTTGGCTCTCAGGTATGCCTATGTCTATGACTCCCAGTTGCTGAGTAGAGACAACCTTGTTGATTGGCACTGTTTTTCTTCTGATGCAAGTTGTCTTCCTGTAGCAAACAAGCTCTACCTACATGTCACAGAAGCAAAAACACTTGTGCCTGACTAACTCTCCTTTATACTTCTAGTCTGCTAGAAGTATATTTTTTCCCCAAGTCAAAAGTCAGATATTCAAAGGATTTAGTGTGATTCTTTATCAATTTTAAATGGCAGTGAAGAAGAAAATTAAATACAGAGTTCCTTTGGAAGATAATAAAACTTATGCTGATGAAACATAGAGCAGTCATCTGCATAAAAAGATGTGTTAAGACAGTGACAGTAAAATGTTGGGTACCTAAAGTGCAGTGTTTGCTTTTTCTTTGCATTGACAGGATATTAAATGGTAGATGGCATTGGATGCAGCATCAAGGTTTTGTTACAGTGAAATTGGAATATTTTTCCTTTAAGAAACAACCATTCAATAAAATCCAGGAAGGCTGAAAAAAATGTATTTAGCATAAGTGGATCATAAAATTTATTTTGGACTGAAGAATTAATATGGATTATATATTATACACAAAAGTAAATGTATTTGCTTAATCTTTTGGCAGTAATAATTGCATAAGAGCTGTAAAGTTTAGTCTACCCCCAAAATAGGTAGTGTTAATGTTGTGCTGGCACTGGTTATCATCTATGAAAGAATTATGGTTATGGTTCTTCACTGTATCTGAATGTTTTCTCAGTTAGCAGATGCTACAAATATGCTCACCAACTCTATCCACAATCACCAAATTTATGATGCAATAGACTGTGCATTCCAGAGCACAGTATCAGATGAAAATGTTCTACTACACCTTTCTGCAGGCTGATCTATGGCAGTGGTGTCATCTGTGTCTCTGTAGTCCCAGTGCAATACAGATTCACACTGAAATGGGGCAAATCATCCTACACGCATCCCTGTGCTGCTGCAGCTTGAGCTCTCCAGGTCCCCAAGCCAGCTAATTTAAAGCTACCTCACAAACCCAGCATCAAAATGCAGCCTGCAGAGTAGGCATAAACTCTGAAAAGCTGGGCACAGGAAGCCCAATAGCACATCCTTTTTCAGACAGAATTCTCTAAATTTAGCTCAAATACAGCCTGAACTGCAAAGCCTAAAATGAACATCAGATAGGTTACCAGTTTCCCTCCTCTTCTTTGCATTAAACTTCATATCTAATCCATTTTGCTTTTTACGTTTCTGAGGCACTAATGGTAAATCAAATGGAAAATGCCTGTAAATCTGTGAGCTCTATTTTGAAAGCTTCTGTGTAATCTATACGTAGCAAAAAAACAAAACAAAACAAAACAAAACAAAACAAACAAACAAACAAACAGGCTTTAGAAACTCTGGGGCAGACAGTTTGAAACAAGCAATTTTAAGACATTAATTCTGCAATGCTATATATGTAATTTACAGAGAAAGATGACGATTAGACACTAATGAAAACATGTTTCTTTCCAATACTGAAAAGATCTATTTTACTTGATGGGGAAACTTATATTCTCCCAGCTGTTTTGTAGAGGTTAATTTTGTATGATTTTCATACAAAATTTTGCTATATTATACCATATCTATGGAGAAGTCTATGATGACAGCAAATAACAATGCTTAGATCTTTTGCCAGGTTGGAACAAAATCTCCTTTCTAAGGTGCTCCCCAAAGGAAAGGAAATTGTCAGGAATAGGTAAACAGGTTAAAGTCAAAGAGCTACAGCAGAATCTCCAGTATCACAAACTGTATCATCAGCATCCTGCAGATGGATGGGTGGGTAACATTTTATTATGATAATCTGTGTGGTTTATGCTGAATCACCAAGGCAACAGTTATTTTTTTTCCCAATCAATCTCAAGGTAGTTAAGGTAGTTTTAAAGGTAGAATATTATTACCTTCCTCAAATTTCTCTTCTTTCGAATTACAACTGCAGGCTTTAATGCAATTTCAGCACCCTTGGGACTAAAGATAATACCCAGGACGTCAATCAGTTCTATGTATTTGGTATCCTGTCCCTCTGATTACTGTTGAATTCATTTTACAGGAGTAATAACCCTCAGAAATCTCAGCAGATATTAGCAGATCAGTGATGGTCAGTGTGGAGTTCTTTGTTCCCATGTCCTGTCAACTTGTGCCTCAAGTTTCAACTTGTCATTTTATAGAGACTCTGCAAATTTTTATACATTTACACAGACCAGATCTTCTGCTTAAATAAGAATAATGTGTCTGGGTTTTTAAATTCAGGACTGGAGTTTGACATCATTCCAGGAACTATGAGTTTGCAAAAGTCAAATGCATTCACATTTCAAATAAAAGTAAAGAATGAAAAAATGAACTATCTGTTTTGACTAACATGAGATGAAATATCCTTGTCTCCAATTTCTTTCCACCTATTTTGGTCAGTGCAAGATTTAGCCAATCCAAACTGTAAAACAAGTGCCCATTTTTATTAGATACTGGAATATGTATATCTGTTATGGTCTCAGGATGGCACAAGAATGCTTGACTTTCGACAGCTGTATTCAAGACAAATTTACCCAATTTTTATAGCCAAACAAAATAATCTTAAAACAATTTTGTTAGCCTCTTTCCCCAGACTTGCAGAATTTAATATGTGGAAGTTTTATGGGATATATATATATAAATTCTCTCTGTTGTACTTTCATCAAGATCATGAAGGAACAACCCAGAACTCTACTCAGTAGAGCATGAGCACATACTGCTGCTGAAAGCGGTACTGACACTCGATCTCTAATTAAATATTTCTGTTTGTATTCAGAGAAAATATACTAATGCCAGAAAGCTGGGGACTGACAATAAAAAGAACTTACCAGTGTAGCGAGGCCTCCCTCCCCTATTCCTCCTACTGATTTGCTAATTTAGGATTGATCTGGCCTAGTGATATCAAAGAATTTACTGCAGTGGGATTATGTTTAGGGACTATACATATTAACATTTGATTAAGACCTACTCTCAGTAAGGCAAACTCAGATCATAAGATCACTCTTTTACATATGTTTCTGAATATAATCTTGTTCCATGGTGAAGAAAATAAAAGCAAGCAGCTCCTAAATGCTTACCCCATCCAATTCCATAATAATATAAGTGCTTGCTCTCTTCTGACCCAAATACTTTGATTACCATACTGTAGAGATGAAATCCTTCCACCAGCATCCATGCAAAAGCACTCAGAAAGAAAAAATGAAGGAGAATGGCCAAGATCTTGCAAGGCAGCTAGATTAAGAACAAAAAAAAATAATATATTACTTCTTTGTGATGCAGTCATATTGGTTTTACAATTATTTTGGTTCTTTTTACATTTATGTTAAATCACTGGTGTAAAACATTCTTAAAGAACAAAGCACTAGAGGACTATTTATCTATAGCATTTTGAGATAGATGTAGAGTAACAAATCCTCTTACCTTATCACAAACAACAACAAAAATCCATTTCCAGACATGCTGTGGAAAGCAAAACTGATTGCATATTTGTGCATAAATGATACTCTTACTAAAGTATATACAATATTTAAAAATTAGAAATTTGCAGATTCAACACTTGTTTCTGAGTTTGTAGTAAACAAGAAAATCAGACAAATGAAGGTACAGACACTGTGCTGTACCCTGCTCCCTCTTCTGTGATGTTCTGCACATTAAAAATAGGATAACACACAGATTAAATCACATTGCATTCTAGTGTCTGTCTGTCCGGGTTAGAAATTCAGTAAAAGTTTCTTACATTCCTCTATTAGCAACACTAATACAGAGATTTAAAAAAATTACAGCAAGCTGTAGTTGGCTCTCAAATCCTATGGTGGTCATCTAGTTTGCCTTCCTGCTTGAATTCTCAGTTAGTGAGTCTGAAATATGCACCTTCTGTATGCAAAGACATATTTGACAAGAACACACTTAGTGATTAAGGCAAAGAACTGAAATTCTTTGCCGTAGAGTCCATACAGACAGTTCAAATCCTCTGTGATAGAATTCTGGAGCACTATGTGCCTGCCATCAAGATTCTGGCAATAGGAGCTAGTAGAGAAGTTTAATCAATAAAAAAATACCATCAAGAAAGTAAGCCTACCCAGTGGAAACTGGACTATCTGCCTGGACACAGCCTGGGCCTAAGGCCTGGCTTTTCCTTAAGGGCTGTCACAGCAGCTCTCCCCAGTTAATCTTCACAGAGATCCTTTCAAAGAGATCCTTGCATCTCTTACAAGTCTCTTATCAGCCTACCTTGTAAAACAGTGAAACCTAACCCTTTCTTCTTCCCCACTCTTCACATATTCACACAGCACATTCTCCTTTCCCCCACTAATTGCTTTTCGAGGATGTCTCACCACAAGTGGTTTCCCTCATCATACAGTAATTGAACAGATGTGACTGCTGGTGATCTTACCACACAATAACCCTGTTTGGTTTGCTTACAGTTAAGGTACATTTTAAACATGTTCTTGGAATGAGTCCCAGCTTTATTTGATTTTTGTGGCCTGTAGCATACTGATGGTTGTCATTCTGCTTTGTAGCTGTAACATCCCTACTATGACACCTCCAGAATTTTGGAGGAGTTGCTTGCATGTGGTCCACAGAAAGATTTTTTTGTCTTCTTCAGGGATTTCCTTTCTTATCTGAACAAGTCATATTAAGCTAACCAGGCCGGGGGATCCTGTGTGCTGAGGAAGCATTACCAGTAGAAACCGGTTTGCTGCCACAGTGGTCTTCAAGATGATAATCAGTAGCTCCCTTTGTCGTGTTAGTTTAGCTGGTCTGTGGTGGCATTTTTTTCTTTTTGTTGATAGTTTGGTACTTGGTAGTACTTTGGTACTACTGAAAATTAAAACATTGGAACTTTGATAGTATAATAAAAATTGAGGCCTTCCAGTAAATTCTCATTTTTACTCAGCTGGTTCTGTGCTAGTAGAGGGACATTCCGATTCAAATCACCTGTGATTATATGTATTAAAAAGCAGTAACTTTGGTTTTAATTCATGTAAGTGAGATCTGTGTTTTAGTATTTCAAAATGTTTGGTGACATAAAACTAAACCAGATTTGCTTCTTGACAAAAACTGTAAAAACCTTTCCAGTTAACTTTCTCATAAGGCAATGAAGTCAATATTAATGCCTTTTGATTTCTACCAGAAGATTAGTCCACAAAAATATAAATGCAACATAAAGCTGACTTACAAGCTACTCTTGTCAAATGGGTACTTTCAATTTTTTGAGTAGCCAAGCAATACACATTACAAAACACCAGAAAAATAAAAATAAGCGCAGTTGCAGGAGGCTGGTCTGTCTAATTTTGCATAATGCTCATTCCACATTTATGCCTTACTTACTACTTTGAAAACATCCTCAAATGACAGAATTACCTTCTTGAAAGAGGCATTGCAAAGCTGAGACAATACACATTAAAAACAACTAGGTGACTCTGTATCATAGGATGCATGCTACATATAGTAGGATACTTACAGAAAGACAGATCTTACTACTATTATTCCTACACTTGACTAATTGTGAGTCTGTGGAAATAGAAAAATCAGTCCAGCTAGTAGAAAAGCCTGTCATGCTATGGTTGTTGAGAAAGTAAAGCGGTCTCTCAGAAATGCCTCTATGAAAATAATACTAATTTTTTCATTGAGGACAGTCTTAAACCAGGTAGGTAAATTTGCTTGTATTTTCTAAATCCAATTTGTAATAGCATTTCCAATTTGAGTTGCAATTTTATGGCATTTTAAAAAAGCAAACTGAAAATGTCCTTCCCTGCAGTCTTTATGCTACTCTGATATCATACAGTCTTCAAATTCTGTAGATACCTATAGCACTAACAAAAGAAATTCATTTTGTTTCTCCGACTATTGATGTTAGGAATCGAGAATTTCTATTAAAATATATATATATATATGTTCCTGAATGTGTTAGGAAGATCAAAGTCCTATTGTGGAAGTTGAGTTTTGTGGTTAGTAAGTTTAACATTACTCCAAAAGGAAAAATGCTGTAGTATAAATTGCAAATGATTAAACAATACATCTGAAATTAACAGGGAAATACTGAATGCTATATCTGGAATCAAAAACTAAATATCCCTAGAGATAGAGATGGGAAAAGGATGGAGAGCCTAAAGGCAGTCATGTAAGAAAATGATGTGAGCTCATGGTCTGTTTATTCAATGCCATTCCTTATTGCACTGCATTTCCTCAAGCAGACTGGTACCACCTGTCCTCTCAAGCAGAGCACTTATAAACTGTTTAGCACTAAATATACCCACCTTTGGCGGAAGGAGAAGATTAAGTACACCTTCTAGCGTACATACTGCCTCCCTCTTTTTGTAAACTACCATTTAGCAGTCCAATTACAGCAGCAATTAAAGGTATTAAAACTGATGTCCAAGCTAGTGAGAACAGAGCATGCAGAAACAAGTACACAAGACTAATAAAAGGATGAATCACAACACTCCTGATCCCTAGAGGTTATAACAATAAAAATAAAAGTGCAGCGGATATATACTTCATGCTTTTCAGCTTCAAGATCTTTACAGTATTGTGCCATACAATTATTGTTGTTACAGAGGAGATAGGGCTGAAATATCCAGGGACTCTCTGAAATGTTTCACTTTGAAAAGCCTATTGCATAAAAAAGGCTTGCTTTCTGTGAGCTATGGTTTTAAAGGAGAAAAAGTATTCATAGTAGTAAACATAATGGCCAATTCACACCAAAATATAATCATATATGGAAAAGATCACTGGTTGGAGAACCAGCCCCTCTGGATGTAAATAAAAACAGGCTCAGAGAGCTTCCAATTATGGTTTCCCTATAGGTAAACATATGAGAAATTAATACAGGTTTTGATGTTACATGAATTTACCTACACCGCTTCCAAAAGGAGTACCTGATTTTGTCTGGTTTCATAAAAAATAATTTCAATATAAGTGAACTCAGTTTTGAAGTGGTTTAAGAGACATTAAAATATGCACCTGTTAAATTGCAACATAAGTCAATGTGAGTGCTTCACAAGCTTAGCTACGTCTTCTCAACTGAACATGCAAATGTCAGTGTAAACAGGGCATGCTATAAATGTAGGTGGACCCTGAGATAGGACTCTGGAGAATATGAGCTCTACCAATATCCAACTAAAAGCAGGAAATGCAACCAGTACTTTGTAGTATTTTAAAAGGCTGGAGGTGATGCAGGCTTGGTAGGGTGTAAAGAAGCTTTTACAGCTTATCAGAAGTGGTTCAGCTGGATTGTTTGAAAGTCTGGATTGGCTACCAAAAGAGAAATTGTGAGAATAAGACACCTCTTATACTCAGGGAACATTTGTTGCCTTCCAGCCTATGTTCTTGCAGCAAAATGTTAGCTCTATACTTAATTAGAGAGGATTATTTTAATACCTGGTTTATCTTTGTCTTCAGGTTTAGGTTACATCCTTTGTTGCTCTCCACTGTGTTGATTTTGTTTTTCATATAAACCATTCTATTATTTTCCCCCTTGCACATTATCTTAACTCAGGGCCTACCTGGATGTTAAGATTGTTCATACCTGGAGGAGTACAAACTTAGATTTACAAAGAGTTTGTACATCCGCATGTAATAATAACCTGTGTAAAAGCAGACAATATTTATAAACTTAACAGAAGCTCAAGGTATGCCATTTGAGATGAATATAAATTTAAGTAGCTTTTGTATTGACAAAATTAAAAGTATGCAAACCTCTTATTTACTGGTATTAAGAATGAGAAGAATAAAAGATTAGTAGAAACTCCTTTTTGCTTGTCCAAAATAATATGAAGCAACAGCTGACCAGAGAAGCAGCCAAGTTTTGCCCATTACACAAACAGAACACACTGGAAGATTATTTTAAAATCAGTTTTTGTTTCTGCCTTTTTCAAGTGGGACAGTACATCAACAGATCTTATGTGATTTAAAATAGCATTATTTAATCCTATTTTTTAACAGTGGGAACAAATCATTTTCACTTGTGTGTAATATAGTTACCTTGGCATACTCAACTGAGTCTAATTAATGTTTTAGGTACCAATTCTGATGGTTTAGACCATGGCACTCTGTATAAGAATTCCCACCTACAGTAGGAGATCTATAAAATCAGTCTGTAACTTAAAGTTCATGTCTTCATGATAAGGCAGAAAAAGCCTAAACTTGCTTAAAGCTTAAGTTCCAGATAAGCAATATGAACACGTATGTCATTTGCTTAAATAGTTGCCCAAGTTGCCTAGGAAGTATATAGGTGCTTTGCAGTACTGAGGATCTTGGTTTAAACTCTTAACAATACCTAGAGGCAATGCTTTCTGCCACCTCTGGCTAAGTAAGCAATGCTTGCTCTACCTTTCTCATTGATTATGACGCAGGTCAAATAAACATGAATGATATTTTTAAAATATCTAAATTTCCAGAGTAGAGATCGTGAACAATATATCTGCTATTCAAAACAACAGCATATTCTACCACGTAAATAAAACTTCATGAACAACAACAACAACAAAAAGACCTTCTGCTTTGCTGACCAAGAAAGCAGAATAAATTGTGAAAGTTCTACCAGGAAGCTCATTACCTTCCAGCAAGAATAAGATGACTTTTTAAAATGAAGAAAAAAAAAAAAAAAAAAGGATGGAGGAAAGAAAGAAAGAAAAATCAATCACCTAACAGAAATACAAATAAACTACCACCCTACCTAAATACACATACAACCTTCTCCAATACAGAATTGTTTTGCAAACAGACGTGGACAGATACTATTATTACACCACTGAACTCACAGAAAGCTTTATCCAGGTTGTGGGATGGCATTTTGGGCTAAGGCGTGTTAAAAATGGGAGATCTCACCTGCAAAAGACACCTTCTTGCATGAGGCATTCACACCATGCAGATGCTTTGCAAAAACGCAGCCATTCTCTCTCTTGCACTTACCGTTCCAGGGCTGAACTGAAAACTCGTCAGAAGCAGGATCTGAGCTACCAGGACAGCAAAGGACAGATTGGCATGGATATGATAGCGCTGGTTGCGTATGGTGCTCACAGACCTGGCAGAAGACAGAAATACACATGAATAAGACGGTATTCAAAGAAACATGAACACATTTATGATTTATCAAAAAGCATTTTGTTTTGCTTTCCGTCTCTTGCCCTGGTGGGGTTACCACAATGTCTTTTCAGTACTTTTTCCACCAGGACTGAGTAGTATTTACCTGGTTTATTGTTTTCTCTGCCACCATCCTGAAGGCAGCAGCAATCTGATTTGCACGTTAACTAGCTCTGCTAATGACTTGTGATGGAATATTAGGGTTGATTCTGAATGGTGCTGAGCTGTCAAGGAGGGACATCAGATCTGCACTTCACAGAAAGTATTCAGCATCTTGCACCATCTAGCCCAGACTGTCCCACAAAGTTTCCATTTGTATTTTGTTGAGATTTGCCTGTATTCAGAGTAAGTGAACTTGAAATGGATCCCGTTATAGTTTTAACTTTACCAGTGTCACTTCTTAGCACAAGAAATATAGCTGCTTACACATACGGGCAATGCCCGTCTTGATAGAGCACTGACCATGATTACAACATTATATGAACTTTGTCTCTCTTGTCTTTGCAAAAGCTGGCAGGAAATCTGACAAGGACCTTTTGCTTCTGTACTCCAGAAATAGGAAGTATGAACCAAAAACATTTATCTGAACATTTCAGGCTTTTTGCATAATTTTATTATTTTCTTTAAAATATGGAACAGTGGTAATGACTACAAGTTTTCTCTTTCGATCCATGCTGCCTGCTAGTCCCTACTGGCAGCTTTAATTGTTTTGGGAGACCTGAACCATTTGGCTGCATGAATGGCAGTGCTTCCTCTGCACAACAGTACCCACTCCCATCTTTTCACTGCATCATGCTGCATAGTGATGACTTTTGCAACAGCTGGTGATACATTGTGCACACCCCCTTCAGCGGGATGACACGTACTCAATGATGGCTTGCTATCATCCCTGCTCTTCCAGTGATTCAGCCAGTGTTCCATGAGAAGGGAGTGAAGAGGGAATCTAAAAAACGCAACAATGTCCTAAAAGTAACCCAGGGACAGGTTGCACTGCTTGGTGCCAATGGCTTTCTAACAAGGAGCTTCGTGTAGTCACAAACTGGAGTGTCATTGCCCAGAAGGCAATCAGGACTGCCCCCCTGGGAAGCAGCCATCCTTGCCAGGACACAGAGTAGCAAAGAACTTGCCAGATTCCTCTCCACTTACCTCATGATCAGCTAACGCTGCATTGCAAAATTTCACTTCAGCTGTCTAATGAGGCCCGCTCTCCAGTGAAAACCTAATCAAATTATTTTTAATTGGCAGTTTGAATGATTCTGTATGTAGGTGGGGTGCTTAACACTGTGAGAGTCAGCTGGGTCCAAACTCTCTTTCCAAGTGTGCTGTTTGCCTCCAGTTTCTCAAGGAGTTTTCAGCCCAGCTGCAGCAGTATCAGCTTCTTTTGCTCATTTTCCTTTCTAAACACTCTAACATCCAGTTTTGCACTCAAGACAAAAATGGAGCAGATCATTCCACTTAGTCTAAATATGCCAATAGCGCAATGCCAGATAGGCAGACATTGGATTTGTTTAGATTGGATTTTGCCACACATTGCACACTTAATCCAAGTATGACCAACACAGATCTTGAGACTTGGAAATAATAAGTTTTTTGGAACAAACAAACATTGCAATCAGTTTATTGGGTTTCAGCAAACCCTTTTTCCTAGAAACTGGCCTCTTAACAGGACATCCAAAAGACATGCTTAGGCACAGAAATCAGAACTTGAACTCCTGCATAGGAAGAACATGGTTTAGTGCTTAACAAGAAAGGAGACAGGAATCACATTCCTTGTCAAGATCCCACTCTGCTGCGCAGCCTTGGATGAGTTATTTCACCCCTTGTCAGATTTTCTATTTTTTAAACAGAAACCTCTACAAAAGCTTTTTTTTCAGAAATGTTTGTATCAAGCCTAGCTGGGTCTCAAACTCAGCTGTCACTACTGAAACATAAACAGGCAAAGAGGCCGTAAGTGCCCATGGCAAAAACCTTACCAGTGCAGAAAGCACAGTAAAGGGGCTGCCATGTTACAGGTGTGAGGGTGCAGGGATCTAGAGGATTTAAACACGAGAGAGAGTGAGTTTCACACTTCCTATAGTGTCCTTCATCCTCCGAAAGGAACACATTAGTACTCTTGCCCAACAGAGAACAGAAAGATACTTGAAAATAACTGTGGATTATATGATGCAGTTGCAACCAATCCTTACAAAACAAAAATGAGGCGTCTAATGTTGACTGAGCCTTCCTGTCCAGGCACATCTACATGGCTTATAAATACACTCACTGCCTTACAGAAAAGATGGTTGCAAAGCAGGAAGAAGTACTGCGCATTTCACTCCAAGCAATTCCAAGAAATATCTAGTGGGGAGAGTGTGTGTGATACTGCAGTCCTTGCTGATACTGTGCTTGTCTTTAGCTCCTGATCAAACACGCTACAGCCTACTTACAAGATTCCTGAATTATGGCAAAACATGGACATTTAAAAAAAATAAATCTAAAAATCACATATAGCATGGAAATAGCTCGCTATATAGAGACCACCCCATTTTGGGAAATTAAAGTAACTAAGAAATAACCAACCATTACAAATACATGTGCAGGATCAAATTAAGGAAGGTTGTAGAGCACCTAAAGGGATCCAAATCAGTGGCCTCAAATGCATTGTTTGGCTTTTCTGCACTATAGTTTTCAGCAGGTATTAAGTTAAAATCACTCACGACAACACAGCAAATGTGACCAGCGTGATCGTCAAGCAGAAGATGGACAGAGCACAGCCGATGTAAGTGATGGAGGAGAGGGCCACCTGGTGTCCTCTCGTTAGCTGTACACAAATGAGAAGAGAAAAATAAATAAATAAATAACAAAACAAAACAAAACAAACAAACAAACAAGCAAAACACTATTAGTTGATTTATTACATCACAAAACCATAGGTCAGCCCTCCTGCATGTAGCTTTTCCTCTTCCCGTGTCCCCATATATAGGGTGATGTTCATGGTCATTCACTGCTGTTTCTGACGTGCAAAATGAAGAGCCGTCTGAACTGTCAGTCGCACAGCCAGGGCATCCACATGCCTGTGGCATTTTGGTTCCCTCTTGCATTTCATAAGTCGGTATTTCCTCAAAACAAGTTAGCTCCTCCACTGCTGAGATAGCCTGAGATTAGAGCAGTTTATTGGGCTGCACAAACAATGTCAGCAATGGGATATTTCACAGCTCGCAGGGCACTTTGCTAATGCTCTCATGCTGCAATAATTTACATCGTTGTGCAAATACCAGAAGTGCTTCACAGCAGTGAGAACTGACAAACCAAGATAACCCATAAATCATGGGCCATTTATAGCCCACTTGTTTTGTTTAATGTATCGTGTTTTCAGTGGCTGTTGAAGGAGGTGGACTAACACATCAGAGAATGGAAAACCAGAGAAAAGACCCCGCAAGAGCAGCCAGAGTGTAAACCTCTAGGTTCAGCTTCTATTTTTATGTGCAGGCACCTTTTGTAGAAGTAATTCCATTTTCATGAACATTTAGTCTGTGACTCTACAGTACCCAACACTAGGATATATGTTAAAACCTGGGTAGATTCAAAGGGGGAGGGACATTTTGTTTTGTCTCTTCATCCTAACTTGATCAGAAAGTGTGTTATAATTTTCCATGCAAGTTCCCATACAAGAATGACAAAAAAGCCACACCTAACAAAGGGAGCCAGGCAGTATTAATATATAATAAGTAGAACAGAACTAGGCAGGAAAAAGCTTTCTCATCTCAGAAGAATTTTCAAACATTTCTCCTGACTTGAATTTGGATAGAGCTGACATTTTCATAAACTGAACATCTGAAAACAAATATGTAGTCAATCCAAATTTTTATTTTTATTATTATTATTATTTTATTTTTTTTGAAATGCTATGTTTTTATTTCAACATCTATTCACTATACATTTAATTCATGGATGAAAACTCATTCAGAATATTTATTAATTTAAAAAAAAAAAAAACAACTGAAGGAACCGATATATTTTCCTTTTTTTTTATTTATTTATTCTAGAGTAAATCTGTCTAATATAAATAATCCATCCTCACAGTTTGGGATTTTACATTATTTCCACACACACAATATCATTTCCTGCCATCCGAAGTATTTCATCAAAGATTATTGACCCCATCAGTTCTACTGATAAATTTTCCCTTAAAATTCCTTTTTTAGGAGAGAAATAAATGCCATGTGTTTCTTAGAAAAAAAAATCATTTCATATACAGACAAAAACGATGAACTGCATATGTCCATTTTTCCTGTAATTATCCACTAACAGTACCAGCTCACGTGCAGTCAGTTTCACAGCAGAACCAATTCTGGCTCTCCCAGCAATCTGAGCACTATCAAGAGATGCAGCAGCAGCACTGAAAGACAACTGTTGCTATGGTGTTACAGTTCCTAGGAAATATGATGCAGCTCTCTAGTATGCTTTTTTCTCTTTCAGCCAAAGACACATTTCTTGCCCCTGACTTGGATAGCATCAATTACAGAGACAAAAGAGTTCTGTGTGCTGGACCAGCTTAAAAGGTCCACTTAATTTCTACAAAAGAGCTTCTGCCTCTCCTCATTGCCCAAAAAAGCCATGTATAGCTTTCACAGATTGTTCCTGAAACAGGAATAACTTCCATGGTAAATTGGGCAGTTTTGAAATGATTTCCTCATCAGGGATATTCACATCCAAAATGCATGGACCTCATTTCCTGATTGCTCTGATACACGTCCGTTTCTCTTGCTATGGTTGACTTGTAGTCCTCCAGAGGGAGGAGGGGAGCAGAGGAAACCTTCCCAGCTTCTAGTCACCCTGAAATCAGGATTTCTCATCAATTCAAGGCTTGCTTTCACTCCTTTCACTCCCAACACCTGCAGCCAGAAACTCTCCTTACAGAGGTGAAAGCTGCTCAGCACTCATTTCGATTTCCACTGGTCTACCACAGTGTTTGCAGTGGCAAAGGCGGAAAATGTCTGCCAAGGAAATGTCTTAGTTTCACATGCAAGGACAGAAGATGCAGGGGACCCATCTAGTGGAAACAGGCGAAAATCAAAAGCTTTTCTTTTTCCATTATAAATGCAAAAGAAGATAATAATCACATAGACATCCTTTTCTAACTAATTTCTATCATAACTAACATGCCTCTAAGAAAGTAGTTTCTCTGGGCTTTAGCCCAGTCTTCCTCCAGAAGACCCTGCAGGGCAAGACAAGGCATGAGTCAGGCACTCCCAGGTGGAGCCCCTATTAGTTGGAAACCACAAAGAAAAAAAAAAAAAAAACACTCCTAAACAAAACATAAACAAGCCATTCAAACCTGAAATAACTTACATAGGTACCCGCATCTGTGAACTGGAAACGCTCTTGCCTCTGGTAAACACGACCAAAATCTGACAATGCTCCACGAACGATGTTCTTAAATCAATACACCCATCTGTCTGCTAACAACTGTTTCAAAAGCAACATCACTGAAGTTCACATTCTCATCTTGCCTAGTGTGAGGGACAAAAATCTTGTAGGTAGTTCTGAATCGTTTTTTATTAAGGAAAAAGTAGAGGCCTCCGATAGCTGTTCTCAAACTGAACTGTCAGGTTGGAGTTGCACCAGAGAGCAGTCCCTGCTCATATCGCCTCCCACCACTGCAACCAACACCTTTTTGTGGATGATATCGGTTGTAAGGGATACAGCACAAAGAGGCCTGGAATGATTCCCAGCATGTGCAGCCTCATTTCTAAAGACAGGTATATGATGGGGAAGAGAAGAGAACCTGTACTTAAAATACCAGGTCTCCACTAACTCCTCACAACCCAGCTGTTACACCACAGCTAGATGGTGTGTGTCTGCACTCACAGCATATGCATGCAGGTTTTATTAGAAATACCTGGACTGACAAAATGTGGGGCCTCATCAATTCAGAAACAATTTCCTATAAATCCCAGTGCTCTGATAGGAGCTGATTTCATCTTACCTCAGCTTGTCTATTTGCAGTTTTTCTGACTTAGTTCATGACGTGGAATACAAGACAGTAATTTGGGATGATCTTGTAGTCAGCACAAAAATGCTAATCGGGCTGTAACGTTATTACTAAAGAAAACAGCATTAAAGAGTAGCAAATAAAACATTGAGCAATCTGTGAACTAGTCCCATGAGGATGATTCTCACACTTGTCCCAATCTACATTAAATTATTCTTTGCTTCTAAAAGATTTTGCTTCTTTGAGGGTATAAGGTCATCTTCTAAAGTCTGCAGCAAGCTGAAGCACTAGGAAACAAGCTCATGCGATCATGAGTGTTAGTAATCATGAACACTATAAAAGACAGATGTTTCTTAGTTTCAGCTTTGAGAAACACTTAAATCAAAAACTCATACTCCATATAAAACTCCCACCCTTTTAGTTTAGCTTGTGACAGTCTTTACCTTGCAAGTGTTGCTAATAATGTGCACAAAGATCTGACAGATTCAGCAGTTACACCCATCTGAAATATTATAGTCTATTGTCTTACCCTACTTCTAACTCATAAAAGAAGTTAGTACATTGCTCAACAATTTTATTTTGGAAACTCATAGGCAACCGGATGGCCTGAGAAACGATCCTGGAAAGACACCAGTTCAGACTTCAAATGTATATTTTTCTTTTATGATGTTGTTAATAACAAGAAAACGAGTGACATCTAACTCCTCAGTTTAAAAATAACTGCACAGGAAGATCAAAATATATTATTATAATGGGATGGTACTTTTCATCTCTGGAGGATCTGGAAAAAGTCAGTTGAAGTTGAAAGGCTTGTTTGGAAGATTGTACTCTAAAATTGTTAGATCTGTATCTAGATCAGAAAACATATTTAATTAGGTAATA
The DNA here is from genome assembly GCA_011074415.1 of Stictonetta naevosa. Classification (NCBI taxonomy): domain Eukaryota; kingdom Metazoa; phylum Chordata; class Aves; order Anseriformes; family Anatidae; genus Stictonetta; species Stictonetta naevosa. Next base: position 13,159,938 of record CM021711.1, read on the forward strand.
TTAAAAAGCAACCATATATACCACACAGCACAGCAATCCATCAAAAAGCTAAATGGCCTGTAGAGACAGAAAACATCAACAGGTCAGATGAGAGCATCTGTCTGTGCAGCACAGGGTCCTCTTTGCTCAGCAAACCCATCCAGATTTTCCCTTTTTTTTTTCTTTTTTTTTTTTTTTTTTTTTTTTTT